>JAFVLL020015581.1:21198-61982 GCA_021397915.2 Tor tambroides
GCTGATGTTAAGATAAACAGTTGTTCCTGTTCAGTCTGTTAATAAATATCATATTCTTGATATTAAGCTGTTTCCACGAGTCCTTAAAATTGACTTTTCCGCATACCAGTAAGATGATGCGGCCGCTCGGATGCAACAATATTCAAATCAATTCCGGTGGCCTGGCCACTTCTCCCGGTGCTCTCAATGCGGGCCATTTGCATGCGCAATATAGGCTATACTCTCAAAATATTACAACTTTAATTTCTACTATTTAAATTCTCGAAAAATTTTGACTTTATTTTCGTAACATTTCGACTTTATTTTCGTAACATTTCGACTTTATTCTCGAAACATTTCGACTTTATTCTCGAAACATTTCGACTTTATTCTCGAAACATTACGACTTTAATCTCGTAATCTTAGATTTTTTTTTATTTTTAACGTCGCACTAAAACGCCGTCGTATAATACACATAATATGGTTTCTACAAAGATAATAATTAACATAAAACAGTAATAAGAAATGCACCGAATCAGCATATTAGAATGACTTCTGAAGGATCATGTGACACTGAAGACTGGAATAATGATGCTGAAAATTCAGCTTTGCATCGCAGTAATAAATTACATTTAATGTAATAAAATAGAAAACAGTTTGAAGTTTCATTTTAAATTGTAATAATATTTCACATCATTACTTGTTTTGCTTTTTTCTTTTCAAACAAATGCGGCTTTGGCGAGCATAAGAGACTTCTTTCAAATATATTTTTAAAAAAAAGCCAACCCCAAACTTTTGAACTGTAGTGTAAATGTGGGGAAATTATATCTAATACTTTTAAGATAAACAGTGCAATAATATTGCTTTTACTCAAATAATGATCAAAGTAGGGAAAAAAAAGTAGAAAAAGCAACTGCACTGTATTTAGAAGCCAATAAGGAGATCAAGTGTATGACACTTGAAAGATGACTTGAAAGCATATGAAGTGAAAGCTGACTAAATGTTTTTAGGTTCATCAGTGTCAATAAAATAAATGTGATCCGTTTACGCCAAAAGCAAATTCATTATCTACAAAGTGGACTGCTTTATACTCATCCAGTACCTTCTTGTCAGCATCCTGGCCTGTTCGTCCTGAGTGGATGGTGGATTTAAGCTTCTCTAGTACTGAGCGACCCTCTGACCTTTTCTCATCAGGAGGTGTCAATGGCTTCACTGGGTGTGGACTAAAAGACATAATGACACAGCAAGATTAGATGGGAAGAGTGCTATAAACAATGGTGACAGCTTCACATAACTAGTCAATGAATGCTACCTCTGGTCACTATCCTACAACCCCATAGACCAGATGCATTAAGGATAATAGAGTCAAAAAATATGCAACAAACGAAGACAAGCCCCCGAAATTATAGAAACTAAAATTTACTTAGGCAAGCTTCCTGTGGACTCAACAACACACACTCACAGCTCACTAGGTTAACACCTGCTAATTGAAGCGAGGCTCCCCCATCTCTACTGTAGGATCCACAAGAGAGTGTGAGCCTATGTGTGACTGTCCATGGAGAAATCAGGAGACATGCTGCTACCACAAACAAATTAACACAAGAGAGAAGATGTGGATGAAGGGGAAGAGTCACCCTGCTACCCGAGAAAGTGAAGCGCATTGATGGCTGCATATAATAAGACATCCCAAAAGACACCTTGCCTAACCCCATAACACCATTTTCACAAGAAACATACCTCACACCACATATCTGCAAAAACAGGAAATCTGTAGTTATTGATATTGGCAAGATATCAATGGTAGATACATGCAGAACCTTAATTTGAGATGCTGTAGCCCTTATGTAGTCCAACACCAAAATAATTTATCTCATGGATGGACCATATATTGGTTGTCTTATGTGTATCAGCCAATAAATTCTACTTTTTAATGGTATTGATGCAATATGTTTAAGCTAAATATAAATAATCGGTTATTAGCACTGGCCAAAATTTCCATGTTGGTTCAGCACTAATTTCTAGGAGTATCAATAATTTCAATAATTGCAGATTTTACCTTTAAACACCACTGAAGACAATTGCAAAGCAGAATGAAAGTGACCGGTGAGATCAAGGAATTTAAAAAAAGACCAGTGCAAGATCAAGACCTTGAGGAATCAGCCTCGGTCTCCCTTGACAACTACAACAAAGCTGGAGACCTCACCTGCTCTGATGATCAGATGTCTGTATTTTTTCCTGGAGAAAAGGATTGTATGCTGTAGAATTCACAGCCTGCATAGTAGGAAGTGGAGTAGCAGGTTTTGGACGTGGCACCTCTGAGGTACGGGGAATTGTGGGGAAGGGGAATGGCTGGGGCAACGCATTAGTGTCTACTGCTACATGTGGTGTTGAGGAAGCTACAGGTGAAAGGTCGAACAAAGATGATGTAAAGTTAAGGCTACGATCATGCCTCGAAGCCAGCACTAGCTGGTCAAAGGGTGAAGGGGCTGATGGCTGGGGTACAGTGGGCCAGTTCACTGGAAATAAGTCAGGTGTCACAGAATGTTGAACAGCTGGAGTGGTCCAAAAATCAGTATTTACGTCTAGACTCTCTGTTTGTTTAGGATCTGGTTCCGGGTCATTGTGAGTTTCTGCAGATTCAGGGTTTGCAGCAGGACCTTTGCTAGTACTAAGAAGGTGCATTTCAGTTGGCTGGAGTACAAAGATGTTTTTCAGGTCAGAATCAGTCATGACAAGGTCCTGAGTGATACTGGAGGTTTGTTCTGATGAACAATTGGATACAAATGCATTAGAATCAGACAACTGGACTAAATGCAAGTTGTCCTCTGATACAATCCCAAAAGTTTCTATATTAAAGGATCCATCTTTTGGGCAGGTTTTACTCTCATCTACCAGACACGTGTCTGTATCTAACGGTGCAAGCTGAGCCTCAAGTTCTGCTATCATTTCTGAGGTAACAACAATTGGCGACATATCTTTTGGAAAGTTGGATTTCTCAACAATGTCCTTTGAAGGGTTGCACTGTAGCACTGGTTCATCAAAATCTGACTTTATCATGTTCTCAGATGAAGTATTGTGTGAGGGGGCTGATTTGGGGGGAAAGGAATGTGTTTCTGGCAGGAGGTCCAATAAGGAATTATTTGGTAGAACATCCAGGGGAGATTCTTGTTTTGGCAAGTCTTCTGGAGAAGAATTAATGTTTTCTGCTATGACCACATCTTGCTTACAACCCATTTCTGATATGCCTTTTGCAGATATGTCATCTTGTTGCACAACATTAGGGATATGGTTTGGCAAGGATTCAAATTTTGAAGTGTCTTCCTCAAAAAGATCATTTCTTGGTTTCACTTCCTGTGTGAGCTCTAAGCTAAGGGAAACTGGGAAATTCTGTTGAGATACACAAGTAAGATAATGGTCTGAATCTGCACTCTTGTACATGCTGTGGAGAAGCACGCTACCAGGTGAGAGCACAGAGTTTAGATCTGATGCATCCTCCTCTGTCCCTGTTCTAATTCCAGTGGTGGAATGGAGATGTCCTTCAGGAAGTGTCGGTCCATTAGAAGGCATTATTTCTTCCTCTTCACTGATGGTGCTGAGTTGACTTACCAGGTTATCTTTCTTAAGTGGACTAGTTGGCAATTCACTGACTTTCTCTTGTTTGTCCTCCTGCATGACATTAGCTATGGATTTTGAGAGTACTGGAAAGGAAGGGCCATCAATAAGGTTCTCAGGAACAAAGTCTTCAATTTCAGAACAGATATCTTTACTACTGACACCCTCTAAGATACCATTTCCTGATTCATTCTGTAGCATGGTGTCCATAACTGCATCCATTTTCTTTCCATTCTTCACTGGCAGAGCAGTTGATAGGGAACTCTGTCCTGATTGAACATTGAATACTAAAGGCTCAGTGGCTTCAACTAGGGACTTTCCACTTACAGCCACATTTTGAAAGAGTGAGGCATTTGATCCCCAAAATTCTTCATCAGATTGTATTATATTACTTTGAATGATGTCAGACTGTGGAGAAAGACTGTACTCAATAGACTGGTGGTCTAGGTCTCCACCTAAGGAATCAGATATCACTGTTGACTGTTCCAGGGTGTCACCTGAGCTGTTGTCTCCACAGAATGGCATAGGATCTTCATGGGCTGTCACAGACTTAATATCTTTAGCAAACTCTAGCATTTCAGGCCTCTGTGATGTTTCAGGACTCACAGACACCCCCTCTGAGAACTCAAAGGAGATACTAGGAGGAAGTTCAACACTGTCTGCTTTTGATACTGATGGCTGTGTGACATTTTGTTTGGTCTTTGGGTGGTCTTCAAGAGTTGTGTCATCAGCACTGTCTTTATTCTTGGAGTGAGGTGACAGTGCAGGATAAGGGCATGCAATTGTATTCAGTTCAGAAAACTCTAAACTGGAATTTTCAGGCAAGGAGATTTCAGATGAATTGAGATCAAATTCTGGGAAGACATGCGCCCCAAGAGCAGTGAGATCTGGCTTGTTAGAACTAGAGAAAATATAATTAACATCACTTCCTGAAACTTGAGGTGTGTCAGCAGCATTTTCCTTAGTTTCCTTAGATGTCTCTACAGTACTTGCTGAAGCAGTTTGTCCTAAATCAGTTGGGTAATTTGTATCCGACACCATTAAACCACCCATTGCACCTGAGGGCTCTTGATTATTTGTTTTCATGAAGAGAGCAGGGAGTGTAACCAAATTCGTTGTTTCGTTCACCTCCTCCGACTTCAATCTGTCCTTAGCAAAATGTTCAAAGTCATCCTTTTCTGTCGGCCCCTTGAAGTGAGAAATTAAAGGATCAAATGAGATATCCATTTGGGAAGATCCTTTTTGGTTTCCAGTCCTTAGCAAATCTGGGGTGGCACTACCGTCAGACTGCGAGTGGGTTGAGCTAAAGAGAGAGGGCACATCAGGAGTTAAAGGAACAGCAGAATGAATCTCCTGAATGAATGGATTCTGCTGTGTGTGTGGGAGGAATGGATTGGCATCAAAAAGGGGTGGGGGAGAAGTGAAGGGATTAGCGTTTTTGTCAGCCATACTCTGTGAAGGGTCATTAAAGGTCAAGGGTACAATAGGACAGATTGTACTGGCACTTGAGTCTGACTGAGGAGACACCAGCGGGCTGTGAAAGGAAGGTATATAAAGTACACACCATTAGTGACCGTGGCCGCCATTAAACCCATAATAACGGCGAGAAACACTGATGGCCATAAGCAATGACCAGTGACCTTCACCGTCCAAAATGTGAAATCCTTCAGACAAGAGAGACTATTGTCCCACAGTACTAATTGTGCACAATGCTATTTTAAACAAAAATAATAATAATAAAAATTATAATAAAATAAAATAATATAACCCCACAACAACCAAAATAAGAAACACTAAAAAAGACAATTAAAAAACTAGAACTTCTAAATAGAGGCCATGTTGTGGTCGAAATACTATACTATCATATTTAGCAGCAAACATACTCTGGATAATATGCCTTTTTATGTGTGATATATTGATGACATTTACTGAGAAATATGCAGTATAAAATCAGAGCACACTAGGATCAGGTAGATTCCCCAGAGTGCAATGGCAAACATAGGTCATATGATAACTCCTCAATATACTACAGTTTAATAAATTTTGTGTACTGTATCTTTTGCTGTTCAAAGAAATACCATTGCAGTAGTGCCTTGTCATGTGGCAGGCAGTATGATGTAAGATAATATTTCGAACATAGTGTCTGGCTAGACTTGCTCTACTCTGAGAAACGTAGAAATGCTGAGTTTGAAAGGTCATAACAATCACCCAACTATATCAGAGGGAAAGGTGAGAAGCAGAAAAAAGAAAGACCGAGCAAACAAGATAGACTTCTACAGAGTGACATGCCCATATAGTTAAGTTCACAAACAAAATCACCTTTTGCTTCAAGCAAGTAAACATAAGAGCATGTGATTGGTTGGGGTATTTGACATGTTCCAGTAGCTGAACTTCAATGACATTTCTATGAATTCATTTGAACTGGATGTCGCAGAGATAATAAAAACATGCTAGAAGCCAGTTGCTTGGGAAAAGATTAACAATAGTTGTGAGCTAAACGGCATTGTAAATGGTGATTGTCAAAATAAAACTGTTCTTTATGTTAGGTCAAGGCTTAACCTGTATCCATTTAATAGGTCATTAGTCATAAAGATTTAGCCTGTTATGGGACATTTCATGGGTGAATAATAACTCGATCAGTATAGATTATATTCTCTTTGGACTATTTGTGTAAACACATTTATCTCACTTCCATCAGGATTTCAAGGGATGCAAAAGAATGAATAGTCCTGCTATTTACAGAATTTTTGTGTTTTGCTGTGTAATCCTACCATAAATCATGGTCTTAGCATTTAATTTTAATCTTAAAAGTTATCAAGAAACAAATTCCAAAAGGTATTTTTGCGTCTTTGGCATGGTGCATTTTGTAGTGTCATTACAAACAAATGTAAGCAACTAAATACTGCCAAAAGAGCCCTTTCTTAAGGCCATTAGAGAAATATAAAGAAGAACTTTGCAGTTTATGACAACACAGTCTTAGAAAGATAATTTTAAAGTCTGAGGTTTTACTAATTTCAAAACCCAAGACACAAAAAGGCAATAATTGAAGGAAAAGTTGTATTCACCTGTTTTTTGACTAATAGGATTTAAAATAAAGTGTCAGTGACGTCTTCACACATGTACCAAATGTGCAGATTTGAGCTGTAATGCTGCTCTCTTCTGAGTAATCTCACTTCAAGTGCCCTACAGAGTGAGTACAACGTAATGATGCTCAATGTGGAATTTGCTCCAAGACATCAGCAGGAAACTTCAACATGAGATTAATTCGATACGCCTGGAATTCACAGATATTAATTAGCTAATATCGCTTTCTTTTTCCCCTTTACGTTTACTTTTTTGATGATAAATTGAAGATGTGACTTAATTGCAAGCTCTCCCAATTAACACAGGGATTTGATGAATTTGCAAAATCCTAGAGGGTCATGTATCTGTTTATGATCATGTGTGTGCACATATCAGTTGATGCAGCATGAAGAGGTGTTTCCCTGCTTTACAAAAACCCAAACCAAAGCTCTGAAAAAAATTCGAACAGAGTGTGATCTACCATCACCCATGAAAAAAGAAAATATTTACCAAACAATGGACAGCATACACACCTACAACAGAAACAAGAATGCAGTTATACTGGTTTAGGTCAGTGACAGAATTAAACTGAGTGACTCCTCCCATTCATAGCGAACACAAACACTCCCACACACATTCAGATCCATCTGTCTTCAATGCAAAAATAGCACTTGCTGATTAAAATGGAGAAATCAAATCTTGGTTTTGAAGGAGAACAAGTGTGAAAGAGAGAGGGAGAGAGAGAGAGAGAAAGAATGAGAAAGTTAAAGGAAACAACTCAAGAGTTCAGGTTTCCAGGCAACGCCTCCCTCTGCAATGCAGATGCTGAAACCAGACCTATAGCTGCATGTCACGATGTTCACTCTCACTGAACCAAAAACACACACACGCTTCTATTTAGCATTTCTATCATAAAATCGGCAAAGATAAGTTTACCTGGGTTTACTGTGTGAGTCCTTGGAGCTGAACCATCCTTTATGTTTGACTTCTACAAGTGGTTGAGCACGTTCTGCTTCCTCTTTGCTCGCGATTGGTCCTTTCCCAGCCGAATCACCTTTCCCATGTGAGAACAGGCCCCTCCTTTTCTTGCTCTGAGTCTCTGTCTCTCCAGCAGGTATCACTGTTTCCATCTCCACCTCATCTGTAACTCTTCCAGCTTGCTCTAATGCTGCTACGATGGCGGCTTTTTCTTCCTCTCCGGGTTTATCGAAGGACCAGCGACGGCCATCCACAGGGCCACCGCTCTGCTTGTCTTCCCCACGGCGTGAGAGGTTCTGCAGGGAGAGGGAGAGAGAGCCTTTCTGAAGCACCCCGAGGGCTGGGAGCAGGGGCTCGGGCCTTGGCTTTGACTGGGACTTGGGTAGCTGTGTCTCTTGGGATTTCGGCTGAGTTGACTGGGTTTTCTGGGGCTTGGCTGGCAGCATGGTTGCCTGTAATTGACCTGACTGAGTTACTGGTTTGGTTGACTCTGGTTGAGGTTGCTGTAGTACGAGTGACGGTGGGTGGTGAGTAAGAGGAGACGTTTCCACCGGATTCCCGTTCACCCACACCGAAGGAAGCAGAATAGGGGTGTCGTTCTCTGACGTCACAGAATGAGGCACTGGTAAGCTGATGTCATACATCACATGTCTGACAGGAGACACCTGTGGTGAGGGAGCCACTGTGTGTTCTGAAAGAGAAAGAGCATTGTTGTTTTCTTACATTTGTGATGCAATAAAAGAAACAACAGTTGTTTGTCTCATTTTATATCAGGTGGTCTTAAGTACAATGTACTTACATCAAAAAATAAGTACAATGTTCTTACTGTGTTCATATTGTATTGCAAAACACTTTTGCTGCTATTGAGGTGGGATACAGGTATGGTTAGGGACAGGTTTGGAGGTATGGGCAGCTTTAAGGGTGGATTAAGGTGTTATAAATATAATTACAGAAAGTAATTACAGATGTAACTGTTTTTTAAGTACAATGTAAAAACATATGTACACAATAAGTGCATTGTATCAAATAATTAATTTATAAAGTACCTAGTTAAGGCCACCTAATATAAAGTTAGACCTAAATTTTTAGTTCCATATTTTGACGTATATCTGAGTGAAACAAACTATCATATAAGGGGGAAAAAAATGTAGTGTGAGGACTTGTTTCTGTGCATCAGTTGTTGATTGGATGGAGGCAGATCTGAATTCGACCTTGTAGGAAAGGGGTGGAGTTTAAGTTGACTAAATAACTGGAGAGTCCAGTATGTGTCACCAGAGAGAGGCATGTAGTTTCACTGAAAGGTCGAGTTATAACATTTTGATTAAAAATTATGACTTCAAAAAAAAATAACAATAATAAAAACTGAAGGGTTGAATCCCCCTTTCATGCTGACTTAAGGAATTTTCTGGGTTCAATACAACTGATTTCTGGAAGCCAATGTTGATACTTGATATCACCAAAACAAACACGCCCCTACCCCAAAAGGGTCCTGCCCCTATTTTTATAGCTCCGCCCCACACATACGTACGCAACCCAGGCAACGATTAGTTGTGTGAAACAAAGAAAAACCAATGTTACTCACCTATCGAGAAGAAACAAAGCAACCTCGGCATCCGATCGCATGCTTTCACGCTTCTTGGGTTCTCTCCAGCACTGGAAAGCTGATCCGATATTTACACGGGTCCTACTTATCGTAACACTGTGTCTACACTGGGCGCGAGCGGCGTGGCGCAACAAAATACTATAGAACTCATTATAATCAGTGAAGCTGCCTACACTGGATCCCGACAGTAAACTGCTGCCGCGTTCTATTTATTAACACAAATTTCAAAATTTTGTCGTCCAGTGTAGACAGACTTTAGCTGGCGCAACACGACAACTGTTGCATCCGGTGTAGACACGGTGTAAGCCGCCTTTTGTTCCGCAGACGTTTTCCTCTTTTGTTTTTTTATCCGCCATCTCTATTTTTCTGTCGTCGCTCGGCTCGGCTAGGCTAATGTCCGTCATGTGCACTGAGCGTGCTCTCTCCCCCGCATCATGAGTAGACACACCCCTTACTGCTGATTGGCTACAAGTTTGTTTTGGTACTCGGCCCCGACTCGTTTTCTAAAGCGTTTTTGAAAAAATACATACCCCACCTTTAAGCTCAGTCAGTGGCACTTGAGACATAATATTGAATCCACTGTAACCTTGATTATTTATTTATTTATTTATTATTTTTGTTTGGTTTTTTTTGAAGAAAATGAGGGATCAGTCTAAATTTGTTTTTAATCTGTTTCTTGAACTTTAAATCATGTAAATATGTTCTAGCAGACTCCAAAAATAAAATGATCAACTTGAATAAGCATATTATGGGCACTTTAATGTGTGTATTATTTGAGCTGTAAAACTGTTTACATCAACATTTTTACAGTCATTTTAGTGTTTTAGGATTTACAACATTACATTGTCATGACAGCAAAGTGGTAAAAATGAACAGGTTAATGAGCAATCTTTTTCCACACTCATGTTAACATAAGTTTTGTTTTGTTCCTCAACTACTGCAATGTTTATAGACTAACCCCATTCATTTCCATTGCAAAAACCTCACTGTAAACCAGATTTTAGCTTTTTTTATTATTATTTATTTATTGTTTTGAAAGAAAAGCAGTTGGAAATTAATTTTTATATCTTGTACTGAACCTGGAATATATATTATAAACATATAAATATTTATATATTTTTTTATATATTTTAATATATTTATATTTATTTATTTATTTATTTAAAAAGTAAAACACCCGGATTTTGCTGTGCATACCTGGACTGTTGTCTGCAGTCAGGTTGCTGCTGTTACTCGGAGAGTTGGACAGATCTGAGACCACCACGCTGATACCTGCCGTCGGGCTGAGGCTGCCACCCCGCGAAGACGACTCGCTGCTCTCAGAGCCCAGTGACGTGCTTGAACGCGTGTCTGAAGACTTCCTCAACCTCCCACGCAGGAAAAAATTTCTCATCTTACTCCTGCGGGCCTCCCCGCCTTCATCATCCTCGTAGTCTTCCTCGCCGCCCCCATCGCTCGGCAGCCGCCCCCGCATGCGTGCCAGTGCTCCGTATCCACCAGGGACGATGGCGGAAGAGGAATCTTCTTCGCTAGAGCGCTTCTTAGCTCTCATGCGTTCTCTGAGCTTATCAAAAGCAGAACGAGGTTTGTCTTTCATGGAAAGGTCGTACATGCTGGCCGTCAGGTTGTGCCGAGTGAACTGCACAGTCAACTGAAGCTCCCCTCGTTCTTTCTCCTTTTTGCCAGTTTTTGAATGCAGCCGGTACCACCTATGAACAATAATGAGTTAAGAAAACTGTTAAAGGGATGCACAAATGAAAGTAAGCGGAACTACATCTTCTAACTCTTTATAGAATAGGTCACCAAACTTGGTCCTTGAGTGCCGCTGTCCTGCAGAGTTTAGTTCCAACCCTAATCAAACAAACCTGAACCAGCTAATCAAGGTCTTGCTAGGTATACTTGAAACTTTCATGCAGGTGTGTTGAGGCAAGTTGGAACTAAACTCTGCAAGGACCGAGTGTGGTGACCCCTGCTTTATAGTAAACAGTATTTTATACAAGAGAAATATAATAAAGGGGATCAGCACAATGCATCAAAGGATCAGCCATCAAGAAAAGCATATAAATTTAAGTCATTTCATCTATGAATGCTGACCTTGCATATCTTTTTTTGCTGTATTTTTTATTGAATTTGTACATAATAAAACCTTTACTTTTTTCTATATTCAGAAATAAGAAATTCTTTATTCAATAATGTTAATGTTTTTAAATATAGTTCCACCCGAAACCAAAGCTAAACTTAGGAAGACACATACCTAGACTAAAATCCTGGAAAGAATCCTCAAAAAAAACATAATGAGGTTTGGTTCAAAGGAGAGCCTCAGGGTATCTACACCAGAATTATATTAACATTGGCTCTATTTTATTATTCATTTTGTAGCAATGCACAAGAAATGCAGATGTTAGATTTTTTTATTTTATTTATGATATTGGATATTTAATTTTGAATGCTTATTTTCTCTATTTTTAACAATTAGATTGCATTTGCCATCATCTAATGATCACAAAGTTAATCTTTTAAAACACAAATAATCTAATCTAATCTATATATAAAATGAAATCTTCAACATCTCAAAATGCTCAAATCTAACAAACAACACTGACTGGACTATATGGAAAAAAAACAACACGCACTCAAAATATATATATAAATATCTTCAAAATATATATTCATGTTTGAAACAAGGGAAAATTATCCATTTAAAATTAACGATTTAGATTTCTTAAGGTGTTTTATTTTAAACAAAATACACTGAATTTTAATACTGGTTATTTTTCAGTTATTACATAAAAATATATGTGCATTTTTAAAATATTACACCAAAAATGTCTCTGTCCTTTGGATTGGTGGAATTGTGAGTGAACCTTCATATTTCTAGCAGTCGGTGAAGGCTTAAGGATAGATTTATTGATCTGACGCTGTTGGGTTTGCCAAGTGCCCTCTCCTCTACATTCACATTTACACATACAGTTCTCATTTTCAAACACAAATACACAAACTTTATGTTTGAACTTAGATCACAATGCAAATGGGCTTCCTGCTAAATTAAATGGAGGATTTCCTGATACTCCGTTTTTTTTCTTCATGTAAACACACACACAAATAGCTACACACACAAACTCACACATGCTGACAAAGGCAGAGCTGGGACAAGAGGGTCAGCTTTCTTCCATCAGCATTATTGCTTTTCTAGACACTTCACACGACAGCACGGCGCGCACACACACACTAATAATGCAATTTTCTTATCGTTAGAAACTTGGCTGTTTAAACAGCCCTTTGACAACACATTAAAAGAAAACAATTAACCAATTAACAGATGAACAGATAGGCAGATCCACCCACACAGGAATGTCTATTAATTATTCACATTTACTAATAAACACATTTGGCATTATTCCAGTGCACTGTTTTGTTGCTATGGTAGCATCACATTGATGTGACACTGGAATATGTTGTTTCATATTGCAATTAGTAAAGGTGATACACGAATTTTTAACATTAAAATAGTTCCTCTTGTTCAAGTTTAATATGTAGACAAAACTATAGGTTTGGTGAACAGGTATTACTTCAGTTTTACTTGGACTATGGGTTGAAATGGGGGTAGTTTATGTTCCAAATCAGATTAAAAAGCAATCAGTGCATCTGGGAAACACACATATTCACACATACACAAACAGAAAAATATATCAGCTTTCTGATCTTCATGGCAAAGTATCAAAAATCACCAGCATCATCACCATCTCTCACAGGAAATCAAACATTCTCCTTCCAGGTTGTACATCTACAGCCCTAAACACAGCGCAAAGTCACTTCATCCAAAAATGAACACCCTTGTCAATTATAGATGTGCAAGCATAATTAAGTACCTTCACTTCTCATCTTTTGAATGTCTAATCACTGTTGATGTCATTACACTTTACGGTCTTTAAAAGCCATATATTTCTCTAATTTTCTTAAATTCATGCATAGTTCCATTGACCAATTTATTCGCAAGTGATGAATACTATTATGCCCACGCTTGAAATATGCCAACAGGACACTCTCAAGGTGCAAGGCGGCCTCTAAATGATCAGCATGATCAAAACTTTGATGAACAAACTGCTGTAGACAATTTACTACATGCCTTCTATCATCTAATAGTTTATACTTTTAAGCATGTAAAAGGCTTTTTAACGTAATTTTGAAAACATTCACCTTCAGATTGTGGTACATGTGTCTTGTCGCTATTAAATCTTTAATTGTTTTTAATTGTCTTTTATATTTCAAGATAAGCGCTTACTGGACTGAAGCAATTTGATTTTCCATTTCCATATATATATTTTTTAATCATGTTAAAATGTGGGTATCAATTATTGCATTATGTTTTGTCTCCCATAGTAAAACTTGATAAAAACAAGCTTTTAAATATTATTGTATTAAGAAATATATTTGGGAGATACATAGTGACAACTAATATTTGTATGCAAATGTAAGTAGTCTGTTATGCTGTTATAAAGACCTCCTTGAGTTACATTAAATTTATCAGAATTTCATCTTACTTTTCGGATGTAAATATAAGCAACTGCACAACAATGTTTATTTTTGTGCAGTTTCAGCTGCTAAATAAAACTGAGGCATTTTTTTCCTCCTTAAGCCCAATATTCTCATTAAATCATAGTATATAGTCTGATGAAAGTCTGATGTATCAAATACGATACTCCAAAAAAAAAAAAAATCTTAAAACAATTGTTTAAATGTTCAATAAACTTTAGTTTTGAGACTATTATTTTATATGTCAGACTTTACAGGGTTAAGTGTCTTAGATTAATGCTACATGATGTTTCTAAAGAACTGAATAAAACCTCTTATCTCTTTAAATAACTTAAGTAACACCTTCCATCTTTGAGGCAAAATGCCTTCTCTGCAAATGCTGAGTTACAAGAGGTAATCACATGTATTGTAGCAGTATGTATTATGTACAATGGTGTGCTCAAACAATGCCTAGTCCACTAAGAAACAGAAAAGCAACATGAACGTAGTAAACTAGAAATTAGTAACTGAATATTTTGTCTAAATTTACTCAAGGGTTGTGTGTGGGTGAAAAACGTAAAGTGCAAAATGCGACTTTCTGTGTCTCTGAAGAGCTTAAGATTCAAAAGCAATTAGTCAGCAAGTCAAATGAGTCATTTTCACTTTCACTATTTGTTTTCTTTGTAGCATCTTTTATAATCACCACACCAAACCAATGAGCCCAAAACACCCACTAGTTCCAGTATCAATCTAAATAACCTAGATTCAGCACTACAATCATTTCACCTCTGTGTGAGGTGAGCAGCAGACTCTTGCCCTGTGTGGTTAGATGTGGGCTGTATTGCTCAGCATCCAGCAGAACAGGCACCTTCACAGTGCGGACCTTTCAAAAAATGCTGGAAATAGATGGAAACCCACATTTCATGCCAGCTATAGAAAAATCTGACAGTTTCCCATCTGACTAAATGCTATAATCATGAAGTGCAGAGTCAAGAGTGATCTAATCGTTGTCTTACAATGGTAATTTGCCAACCCACACACTAACTACATGATTCATCTGTACCTGATTCACCCCACCTACACAAACAAGGGGATATACCAACATGCAATCTGGAAATCACCAGGTACCAAGAAGTGAGCAACACATTCAGCAAATATCAAACCCTCAGAGTCAATCTTCAGTGCACTTATGAGGGACTACCTGAGACTGATGGGACCCAGAGAAACTATCAGTTTTGGGCCAGGCTAAAGTGCTTTTCCATGTGCAACTTTGGGTTTGTGTCAAATGGGGATTGTAATTAATAAAAAGAATGAAATAATCTTTAAATCTTTATTTTGTGTTTATCTTGTATGTATTTACACACAAACTTCAGAATGTGCATCAGGGACCAGCTTTACAAGTTACATCTCAGCCTATAGTTTTGATATAAAGGGGCAACTTACAAGGTTACAACTTACTACTAAATATTTTTGTGCTGTGTTAAACTTAGTTGAAACATAGCTCTACATATAAATTAAATATTTACAGAAGTATCCAACCAGGAGTAATGGTTGGAATAAAACAGCTGCATCAATAAGCTCATTTACCTAACTTCAGTCTTTAGACATATATGATAATGTGGACATATACATGTTTACATTTTACTTTGTTAGCAGTAATTCAACATGAGCCCAACCTACACAACACGCCTCTGTGTGCATGTCAATAAAATCAGTCATAATAAATAAATGCAATTTTTGTTTTTTTGCATGTGCGTGTGTTTGTCAGTATTTACTTATTCATTTCAAGTTACTGTTATTTTCATATAAAAATTGCATATGTTATTCATGATTATGTAGTATCGTATTTTAACAGAAACATATTTTTACCATTAGTTAAGAATAACTAAAAGAATTCTGACGATGAAATCTATTTCTTCAAAATTTTCAGCACATTTGTATTTTTGGGTGAACTATCCGTTTAATAACATGGTGCAATGGATTACTGGTGTACTCGAGGAAATATAAAAGGAGGGTGAGCGGTTTAATATATTATAGCGATTTATCTTAAAATTTGATAGCACCAGTTGAGTTGAGTTACAGAGTCTCATTTAGGCTACCATTTACTGCATGAGTGTAGTGCATACCTCTAATTGGGTGGATTGTGTAGGCCTTTCAGTGTACGGTTGCAAAATAACTGTAATTGTGTCACATTACCTACTCTTGACCCTGTCAGTCTCAATTGTCTCTTCTTCAAAAAAAGGAACTTCTTCACATAAGTTAAACACATTAATTCCGGTTCCATCTCTACAGAAGTGATACCAATAGAGCTAGAGAGCAGCACTGAAGAGCCTCTATATAACACAAATAAATGATTTCTTATTTGCTTGACTGTCACAGGAAGTGGGGCGTATACAGAGAATAAACCTCTCACAGCTGTAGTGTTAGAGTCTAGATATAGAACCTCTCACACCCGCAACTACTCAGGAAAATGTATTTCCTCATAATCAGACACATAAATATATGCACAAACATTCAACTAAAACACTAAAATACATATGAAACACTTTCCTTTGCATGCTACAATGAAACAGATAAAAATATGTTTTCTTCTGCCTCAGGATGAACGAGAAATGAAGAAGTCGTACTCCACTGGTCTGCTCAAACGCCCATCTTGAGCTATTCTGAGCTTCTGATATCTGTTATCTTGCACCACAGCTGCTTCTGGTGTCACTCAAAAACTATTGGCTACTTCCAGAGAACAATATCTTAATATAACGGCCAACAGGTATAACAGCAAACCTGTAGATGGGTAGATGACAAATAACATGGACATTAATTTTTATTCAAAACCAAAATTTTGTATATGTCTATAGGTTCACTGGTCACCATTTATTTAGGCAATTTTAAAGTACATTTTTTCCTTTAATAATTTATTTAAATGGGGCTACAATTTAAGAAATAATTTTTTTAGGTATAAAAAAATGCTTTTTCAAACGGATTGTGATGCTACATAGAGTCGCACATCACAATGCAGGACACTGCTGTCAAATCATGCCAACTGCCCAACTATTGTTGGTGGAGTTTTAATGCAATTAAACAGTGTAGTGCTTTTATTTTATTATTAAACTTCTATCTTAACCATCTATGAGTTACTAAGATTCTAGTATAACCTAAAGAAGAGGTTCTTTGAACTCCCTACTTGTATATGCTTTATTTTGTAATGGACCTTAATTGGTGGACCTATGAAGTCAACCTCATCTCACAAGAAAACAGCTATTTTACAAGATGGCAATTTTGTATGGGGAAACATGCAATTTTTAGAAAAAGAGTTAGCATGAAGATCCACCCCTAAACATCACAGTCACTGTGGCAGACTGTACAAAAAACATATGAATGAGATGGTATGAATTCATACAAATTAGCCAAAAGGTTAATGTAAAATAGCTGTGAACTGCTAAGAGACTCTGTTGGTGAAGCACAAAGAATATTACATTTAAAGAGAAAGCACATGATCCAAGCCTTAATTTTCCTGCTTGTGCCTTAGTCTTACATAACCATGAAGGTGACAAAGTTAAACTGCTCATACGCATAAACAATGACACATTCCCCACTTTGTCTGAAACTTCCAGACAGATGTGAAAAATGCAGACCATCATTACAGATACTGGAGGCCCCCCAGCATTACACATTTTGGATGTCTCCCAGATGGGACACACCCATTTCAGGTCTTGAAGCCTCTACTAATGAGCTCAGGAGTATTTGTTGAGAAAGATGTGTATCGAAAGGCCTAAGAAACAGAAATGAGAAACACTAAAGAAAAATTCCCCTACTTTCCTCTGTCAACATCCAGGCCCATTTAAGAGGGCGTGACTGCAGAGGAACAGATTGCAGCACTGAGTAGGACATATCCAAATGGGCTAATGACACAATAATAATTCTCATTTCTGTATCCAGAGTAAAAGCAGCACAACTGCTTCTTCGGACTGACACTAATAACAACAACAACAATACAAAACAGCAAACTTACTCATTTTTCATGTATTTCCGTTCCTGAAATGCTTCATCCAGAGGTATGACAGCCTGGCCCAGAAACACATCCAGTCCTATGAGAGCTCGGTGCATCACGGTGAGGGTCAGGTCTCCAGCACCGGGTGGGTACACGTCTCGCCCTCCCTCCTCCAGGATCCCCGGCTGCAGCTCGAAAGAGCACTCCTCGCCCCACTCCGGGTCCGTGGTCTTCTCCATCACGCAGGTGGAGTATTTCTCTTTGCCCAGCTGGATAATGGTGTAAACGTCGCTGGTGCCGTGTTTACCCTTCGCGCGCAGCCCTCGGGCCCGTAGCACAGTTACCTGCACGTGCGTCGGCACCCATCGCTGCTCCTCGTCACTCTTCATCAAGGACATGGTCACCGGTGCACCGACAGTGGGGCAGCTGGTAACGGCTGTTCTCCCGGTCGAGCGTCGCTTGGTAACCGCCAGCCTATCGTCGTGGTCCACGGCAAAACATTTCGGCACGCGCGAGACGTCTGTGTTCGCGCGCCGGCGTGGGTCGTTTCTCTCTGCGGCTGTACAGCCGCCTTGCAGACCGGTCCACCGACGTCACTGCTTTCTCCTCTCCGCAGGACAAGGAAGTGACTGTTAGCGGTACCCAGACTACAGCATACTGCATTCGTGCTGCTCTAAAATACACGCTCTTCCATGTGCATTTAAGAAAAACAGCTTCACTAGGCAGCCTCCGATTAAATAAACAGTCGTTGCTAAACTTGCACCGTAGTCGAGCTACCCCGCGTGAGAATCCGAATACTGCCTTAAGATGACATAATATTGCAGATACCGTGATGCGCGGACTTTAAACGGGGAAGCTGCTGGTACAGGGCAGGGTTTAACCCTCGTGTTGTCCTCAGAAACTTCACAAACTTGTCAGTTTTGGCCCACATTGAAAACTATTAAATATTCATGAATTTTTCATGTGGGCCACAATTCATGAAGGAGGTGCATTAGGGTGCAAATTGGTCAAAAGCCTTTACCCATCTATAAGGAAAAAGTGTTTGTCATGTTGAAAACTGTGTTATATTTGATGTTAAATTATGTTAAGAATATAAAGCATTGAATGTTAATGGAAAGAAATGTTCAACTTGGCTCAACTTGGTCTCTTCCTGGTTAATATCAGTCAATTCATTATATGTATTTAATCCCAATGTATGTATTATTTTGCTTTAAATTCATGAATGGTGTGCATAATTTATAAATAAATCTGTACTAGATCCACTTTGCACATTTCTCACAACAAATCCAAGGGCTTTTTACCTCAGGCCCTTTTAGCCCATCATGTACCCAGTCATCAGAATGTCCGATCGCTGGACTATCGTATTTACTCTCCTTCTCATCTTGTCAAATTTCATACTTTTCCTATCCCTCAGATATATCTAGCTGAAAAGATGGAAAATAATCCACTACCCATAGCATGGTAAATAGGAGGCTGCTTAAGCCAAAATGAGAGTATTAATGCTTGACACTTGGAAACTTTTCTCTTTTTTTAATAGGTTTGGCACAACTGAGCTTTTAGGTTAAACTTTATATATAGGTAGGTATAAGGGCAATACTTTTTTTAGATGTTTCATTTCATCGATTCAGATTTAAAAACTTTAAGGTAGTTTTAGATGGAGTGCAGTGTATCATACCACAGACTGTCACTCTGACTGCAGGACATTTCGTTCAGCAGTTTTGAAACATTGTTTCTAACATTTATTATTCCACATAAACACTACTCTCTTTCTTCCTAGCTTACAAGCTTGAAAATGTCTTACTTCCTGTTGGGGTCCTGATTAGCAGCATCAAGGACACCCAAGAGATTGCCCATTTAAAAATGTATTTTGTGAGGCTTTCGACAAGCTCAATAATTTGTGACAACTTAATGCGTTTTATGAGATATAATGGTGAAATGTACATTTATGACCAGCCATTTTTGAAATCAGACCCCAAATAGATAATGGCAATATATGTTATTGATAATACTTCTATCCACATTGTTAATTTTCTTATGCTGCCATATTTTACAGTTCACAATAAGGACACCACACACTTTTTTTTGCACAATTCTGCATTGTGTTGTGTGTTTTAACCCTGAAACAACATGATGCAATGCAATCAAAATTCCTTCATATCAACACACTGGGCCCTATTTTTACAGACTTTTCTTAGAATGCAAGACAATTTCCACATTTTGCTTGAAATGAATAAAAAAAAAAAGAAAAAAAAAAAAGCATCTGTTTACACTAAGTATAAAAAAGTAGATGCCATTTACAGTGTAAATAGTGGTAGGTCCTGTTTGCACTAAAAAAGCACCAAACAGAATCATGTTTACAGTAAGTACAGTGATAGATGATATTCACATGAAGTGGAAACAGAAGTAGCATGCTATTTGTACTAAGGTTACATTGTCTGAGCACTAGTAGGCGGAGTCTGTGAAAATATCCTTTGCCAGTAAGCTCTATGTGCACTTAATGGACATTAAAGCAAAAGGTTTTATAGAGTTATTCAATGGCCAGTCATGAACTGAACACCTGAAGTAGTCAGGGCCTCTAACACAATGAGTCTGTAAAGAGTTTGAAGCAATGCACTAAAATAGCACCTGCCTCTGATGTGTGGCGAGAGGTCTGCCATATCAACCACAGCTTTGACAACTCTATCTCGTCTTTTATTTTCTGTAGCTCAAATAGTAGAGCATTACACTAGCAATGCCAATGTCATGGGTTTGGTTCTCAAAAGTAAGAACTGTTAAATTGTAAAAATGTGTACATTGAATGGAAAGTTGCTTTGGATTAAAAGTGGCCAAATGCAAGGGGGTCAAAGACAAGACGTCCCATTTTGGTGTCTACATCAAATTAAACTTACAGAATTTATTTTATAGAAATGCAAGTAAAGTGTCTACTTTAATGTTTCAAATAACTTTTGTGAAAATGTCAACGTATGGGTGAAATAATTTTCCATCGTCATTCAGGGTAACAGATATATTTATGTAAAAATTAAACAACACACTTTAAAGGGATAGTTCACCCATCATTAATTACTCACCTCATGTCGTTGCAAACCTGTAAGACCTCCATTCATCTTCGTAACACAAATTAAAATATTTTTGATGAAATCTGAGAGGTCTCGGACCCTGCATACACAGTAATGCAACTGTAATGTTCCCACACCCAGAAACGTAGTAAGGACATCGGTAAAACAGTCCATGTGACATCAGTGGCTCAACTTCAATTTTGCGAAGCTACGAGAATACTTTTTGTGCAGAAAGAAAACAAAAATAACAATTTATTCAACAATTCTTCTCCCCAAGTTCATGTCTTTTGCCATTTTGGAAAGTACCACGACGCATGTGCGCTTTCCCCTGAACGTAATCAACGTAATCAAATATTCTTGCAGCTTTGCAAAATTGAAGTTGAACCCTTGATGTCACATGGACTATTTTATCGATGTTCTTACTACGTTTCTGGGCCTGGGAACATTTTGTTTGCGTTGCTGTCTATGCAGGGTAAGAGAGCTCTCCGATTTCATCAAAAATGTCTTAATTTGAGTTCCGAAGATGAACGAAGGTCTCTCGAGTTTGGAATGACACGAGGGTAATTAATGACAGAATTTTCATTTTTGGGTGAACTATCCCTTTAATCTATTGTTACACTGAATGGCATTTTAGTCTTCAGTAAATCATGGTGAAAATATATGACAGTCATTATTTTTTGCTCAGAAAAACAATTTTAAACAGTACACATTCTAATGGGGGAAAACTAACTTTAAAACTTTCATTTTTTTATGCTTTGGTGCTATGGGTCTTTGACCCATAAATGTCGATGTAAATGCTTCAAGACAATATAAATGACAAAAAAGTCAATAAGATAAGAAAACAATTGATAACACCAATGTTACATTACCAGTTTCACAGTAATCTCACAATCTCTGCTTTTCTTCATATTAATGACAATTAAAAAAGAGAATAAGCTGCCTCCCTAATGACTATGCTGTACTTTAGACCTAATTAACTTCTAACTATGCTATTCTTAGAGGTTAGATGTCAATCACATCTTATGAGCTTCTGGAGCCAATTCTCTGTCCACAAGAATCCCTCACATGTATTGTTCTCAGTTTGATCAAACATGCTCACTAAACACTTGTGCGCGCTTGTTAAATGACAGTGGAGACAGAGGTGCAGCTGACATTCATAAGCACACTATCTGGGCCAAGAGAAACACACCGCACACACACTTACACATGGACACTCACACATACTAATCTGGAAAGGGTTCAATTCCAGCACCAAAGTGCAAATAGACCACTTACAGTCTAAACTGGGTAATTAGATCCTTAATCAGGGATCAGAACCACAGAGAGGCTTCTACGTAATGAAATTCCTCATTCATCTAAACTCATACACAACCTGACCCAATCTACTTTTAAGCAGGCTGCCTTGAACAGCTGTGACCAACACACTTCCTGTCACTCAATCAGACGTGTAAATACACATGCACGCACACACAGATTATTTTCCATGATCTATCTTAGCATTTCTAACAAACAAAATATTAAAAGTTTAATATAGTTTGACAAATACAAATTTTCAGCATCATTACTCCAGTTTTCAGTGTCACGTGATCCTTCAGAAAACATTCTAGTTTATTGCTATTTCTTATTATCATTGTTGAAAACCATTGTGCTGCTTTTGTGGAAACCTGACTTAAAAAACAATGATGCCTCAGAAGTAGGCCTGCAAGAACCCAGCTGAAGGAAAGGTAAGCTATATGTCCCATTGTCTTGCTGACTCTGCTATTTATGTATGGACTGGTGGTCTCATGGGAACAAACCGAATTTTGATATCCCCAAGCGAGTGGACTGATAATATGCGGTGTTTCCGCTCGGTCAGACGGATCTCAGACCCTGTCAAAACAGTTCGTGAGACTGCAGACGCGTCTCGCGGCCTTGTCCTGCACCAGACTGGCGTCGTGCTGCTCGGTGCTCAATAAGCGCACACTTGTTTGACGCAGCTGGCTGCACGCTGCGCTTTTCTGTGTTCTAGGGCTTTACCCGAGGTGTCGACTTACAAACTAGAGGCATCAAGATTTTCTTTGAGCGGTTTAACTCGATTTAGAATTTAATTATCCGCTAAACTGCGCGAGGAAGCGTTTTGTGGGAACAAGCGGCACTTCACAACCTCTCATGTCAATCATCCGATAAAGAGGGAACACAAATCGTCTCAGGGCAAGCGATCACGTTACCCAGATCTTAAACTTAAAAATATATCTACTATTAAAAATATATATATTTCGACGGATTTTCTCATTTTCTTTTACTATGTTTAAGATGGTGGAATTAAATAAAACAAATAGCCTAATGTTTGTATGCTTCAGAGTAGCGATTGGACCCATAATCTAGGCTACTCAATGTCTTTTGAAACTATAATTTTCTATAACTATAATAACTAAAAGAATTTTCAGCAGTTTTTCCTTGTCACTCACATACGGCTTCTTAAATAGTTTAGTTTAGCTACACAATTCAGTACATTTTGTCACAGCTTAATTTTATTGCATGCAATCCACTTAGAAATAGAAGTTAAATGCATGTGTGTTGGACTAGATTTTGTTGGCATTAACTGTATTTTGGCAGGGGATTGTTAGTTCCCAGCCTGCTTTGCATGGGACTGGATGGGAAGAGTAAATGTTGAAGGTGGCATTTTGTGTTTTCAAGATGAGATTAGAAAACAGGGAGACTTGTTAGAGTTTCATGATCTTTTGCAATTTAAAAGTTTTCAACATCATACATAGGCCTACAGGAAAATTTACTATAGCTACTAGCCTAACTGAAAGAGATTAATTTTGAAACATTTTGAAAAACAGTTTTGACATTTAAATTTATTACAGTTTACTCAGTTTGGTTTATGCTACACAAGGCTTTAATTTGAGTTTACATTGTAATTTTGTTAAGACTAATTAAAAAATCTCCCAGCATGTCCACATAAGTATTCTTACTTAGCCAAATAATTATTTTTGCAAGCACCGTACAACAAATGACTCCTGTTTAAACTACTTTAAATCACATTATCTGGTCAGTCAGACCCTCATAAATATGTCTTTGCACACTCGTTTGTCAGTTAGATGCAGAGTGCTTCCTCTATCAATGTTCAAACATGTTATTCAGTCACATTGCCCTCCACTGGTAGGTTTTCAAATCAAAATTGTGTAGACTCCAGATCTGGTTCAGCACTGAAAAAGTACATTTTTGAATATGTGAAAAATTATAATACATAACACACAATAACTATAAATGAATAATAATAATATATTTTAATCAACACTCAAGGACAGTTTACAGTATAAAAACAACAATTACGCAAAAAAGCATAGATTTTCATGAAAATAAAATAAAAATAATACAAGAGTAACCTAAAACACGTTTATCAATTATATAAAAATAATTTGAACAGATGTTTTAATCTGAGATTTAAACTAAACTGTTACATACGTATATAGTTACAAGTTACATTTACAAAGTTGACCCCATGACAGGCCACCTGTGACCCACTACAGTGTTCAAAGTCTCAAAACCACATTCAAATTTTAAAAACAATAGCAGATTGTAAACACCAAAGAAAGAAAACTGATTTAGTGCAAATAATGGCCTTCAATATTGAGAATAAAAAGAAAAAAAACAACAAATATGCATGAGGCATATTTATGCACACTTTTCCAAGTATCTCTGTATCATTCTATGACAGATGGCTCTTTAGAATAGCTCACTTAATTTCAATCACGAATGATCTTTTGAAAAACAGAAAGAAAGATTAGAGACTGAATTTGCTTTGGGTTTTTGAGCTAACTGTGCTGTGGAGTTTGAATGAGGGTCCGTGTTTGAATCATAATGGTCCAATCTGTCAGTGATCTTCAGTGTTTATCTAACAGCTTAGACAAGGCAAATAGACACTTGGGTTTGATCTTGAGGTCTATTGTGATTGGACACCACAATGAGCAGACACATTTGAGCAGGTTAGAGGTGACAGGTCAAAGGTCGCCGGGTCTGTGGTCATGATCATGGGTGGCATATCCCCACAAACACCATACATTGTGATCCTCCTGGCCATCTGTGTGCATTTATGTGTAAGATGACTGAGTATAACAGGAGATAATTGGAAACACAAAGCACACACCAACCTTCCTCCTCGTCTCTGTTTCAAGGTCTATTGTCATGGTCACTGCAAGGTCAAGGGAGATGAACATCAGCAAAAAATATTGATTATGATACTGTTAAAGATTCTTTGCCCTTGAGCCAAGGAAAAATATTTGGTTAACTGATAAATAAAGATATATAATCAGCAATACAGCAAAACTTTCTTTGAGTAACCTATATAAATTCACATTTCCTAGCTTTTACTTTTCATCAGAAGTATTATTCCCATGATCTCATTGACCCACAGACATGCTTCACTTCTGTGTGACCCTGGATTAAACTCAGGAGCTAATCGAAGAGCGTCTGCAGGTTTAGGTGTGTCATTTGTTTATTTGTTTAGTGGGAGGCCATCATCTCCACGAGCCCCCACACTGTGTCAAAGCTAAAGGCGAATATCTCTGTGCATTAATCAAAAGGATTTTAGTTCATTTATGAACATCGTCTGGCACCAATGTTTTAAACTCTGCTTTCTTAATCTGAGTGAACTGTGTGTCTGCCGTTGTTTTGGTCTTTGCCCTTGACTGCTGATTGATTTGTGCTCAAACAGGTCGGTAGTGATGCATCTGCTAGTGGTATGTAAGCTAAATATCATTAACCTATCTACCCACAGCCTTCGATTTTTAACTGAGCATAATCTGATGGCCACAGAGAAAATGTTACTGTTATTAAGACAGTCTTTTTGCGATTATAATCAAAAATGAACATTCATTAAACAAAAATGGGCTGTTATGTTAGTTTGATTTTAGCGCAATGAAGTGACCACAGAGGTCAATTCTGAATTGTTTCTCTACTTTGGTTTAAGTGTATGGATTTTGATATGTTGCATGGGATGTAATTTGCAACATGAAAAACTGACACTTTATTAAGAAATTCTATGTGCCCCCCCCCCATTTTTCAAATGAAGTATTTATAGGTTTTTCCTGTGTGCTCTATTTATCTTCCGTCATTTTAATAAACAAAAGTTAATTCCTCAGCAATTCCTTTCAGAAGTGAGCATTGCATGTCTTACTCTGAAGGCCAGAGTCATTGAAATGGGAACTCTGAAGAGAACAGGGCAATTGTGTCTCATAATGTAGATGTTTGGAACACACTTATTGAAAGGAATAATGACAAACAATGTCATTCTGGAATGAGCCTTCTCGTGGTGTCCCCTTCCCGAATTCCAAACACCATTTGGAATTTGTCCAGGCCTCAACATCTTCCGGGAAGTGACATTTTTGTTAGAAAATCTACAGGACCAACACAATCAAGTATTAGCAATGTGATATTTTGAGCTTGTGAAGTTGGTTTGCCTCATTCCAAAACATTCCTTTCCTGCATAAGAATTTCAAATTGACACCCTGTAAACACATAAAATAACTTAAGATCTATTTCTATCCTTTTAGGTTCCACCCTGTTTGGCATCCTGTTCATTTTCTTTCCATTATGCATAAATAAACAAGCTAAAGTTTAAGTGCCTGTGCTTTACTAGCATATTTCTCAACGTCCAGTGTGAGGGTGCTGTTATAGTAGGCTAATATGTGACCCTGGACCACAAAACCAGTCTTAAGTCGCTGGGGTATATTTTTTAGCAATAGCCAAAAATACATTGTATGGGTCAAAATTATTGATTTTTCTTTTATGTTAAAAATCATTAATATATTAAGTAAAGATTTTTGTAAATTTCCTACTGTAAATATATCAAAACATCATTTTTGATTAGTAATATGCATTGCTAAGAACTTCATTTGGACAACTTTAAAAGCAATTTTCTCAGTATTTAGATTTTTTTGCACCCTCAGATTCCAGATTTTCAAATAGTTGTATCTCGGCCAAATATTATCCTATCCTAACAAACCATACATCAATGGAAAGCTTATTTATTCAGCTTTCAGGTGACGTATAAATCTCAATTTTGAAAAATTGACACTTATGACTGGTTTTGTGGTCCAGGGTCACATATAGAAGGGAAACATAATCGTTAAGCTTCATGGTTCACAGAAAAGCCTCGGTTTTTATATAGGGGACGTGTAAAGCAACAATCAGAGAACATTGAAAGAGTTTCAGGAAACGCTTGCAGAGCGCTTAAGGGCAGAAAGCAACAGGAGAGGATTAACACAACGGAGCGCAGGAAATGACATTTAACTTGTTAATATTTCTAGCTTTAGATTAATGATAAATTGTCTATTATTTTTCCTTAAAAGAGAAAGATAAAACGGGTGTTTGGCCGAGGGCTCGAGCGCCATTCGTATGCAAAGTGACAGCCAATTAATGAGCGCTGAGCTGGGCTAATGACGTCATGCCTTTCAGCGTCTAGTTTGGGGTAATGACTTTCCAATGAATCTACTGATTGAAATGTAACTTGCCTGGCCTGGGGCGAGCAGCTAGAAATGGCTACAACAGAGGCAATCAGAAGATGGTTGAAGACAAAGGATACTCCGCTCCTTACAAATCAGTTTCTCTCTATAGAGCTGCAGCCGATGTTGTGAATGTGAATCTATATGCATATATTGATGAAAAAAATATTACGCCATAGACTGCTTGCAGCAAACATGCATTAGCATATTCATAGTAAATATGCAGACTATTTACGATAATAAGGTCGGATTATTCAATTCAATGAATGTTAAATAGATGAGCAAATAGCCTATGCGTTATCTACAATGACTTCTATTTATTCTTCATCGCTTCCCAATTGAACTCTTCGTTTCATTTAACTTTTCTCCTTTTTAATTTCAGGCCATTTCTGTTTTTGTTTTTTTTCAACCTAAAATCCGGGTTATGTGCTGAGTAGTTTATTTGTGGGAGAAATCCCGCCCTGCGGCCAGCGCGCGGGATAAGCGCTTTTTATTATACACCACACAGATAACCGAGGAGATTAGCGCGCGAATGCTATGCATAAAAGCATATGCGCATGAATCAAGATAAAAAAAAAAATTATGCTATTTTATGATGCTAGTGGCGTCCCACTTTCTGCAGTGTACCACTTACTCTGCGCGTGTGTAAAGTTTTTAAAGCAGGGGTGTTAAACTCAGCTCCTGCGTGACCAAAGTCCTGCAGAATTTGGCTTCAACTCTAATTAAACATATCTGATCCAGTCGAGAGCCTTTCAGAATTGCTTGAAAAATATATGGAAGGTGTAGGCTACTGGACCAGGCTTGGAACAAAATTAGCTTTTGAACTGAGTTTGACACCCCTTTATATAGCCTATATAAAAAGTGTCTTTTAAGTAACTTTAAGTGTTCTTTTGCTAGAGAATGTGGCTA
This sequence comes from Tor tambroides, assembly GCA_021397915.2. NCBI lineage: Eukaryota > Metazoa > Chordata > Actinopteri > Cypriniformes > Cyprinidae > Tor > Tor tambroides. The sequence continues at coordinate 49,387 of JAFVLL020015581.1, forward strand.
GGATGTGGAAAAAACGCCGTGAGCTTATAGCTACTTTTGGACTGAATATTATTGTTCCAAGAACAAATTCACTCATGTGTGAAACAACTTGATTCAGAGCCATCATATTAACATTAAAAGCTGGGGATCTCTGTCAGAAGAACATGACCCCTTCATTTAACTATCCAGAATAATTTAACAACAAGCATCATTAAAATATCTAGGTGTGTATTCTGTCTTATAATTACGTTGTATTATAGTAATAAGTATTTTCTTTTTTAAGTAGTTATGGTATTTAGCTTTATGGACTTTGCTGCCCTCTTTCGGATAAACATGTATTACTTTTTTTTTCATTCAGACCATGGAAAATTGAGATTTTATACATTCGCAAATTAATGACTATTTTTGTGTCATTTAACTTGTTACTGATGTGTTGGTATTTAGTTTGTGTAATTTGATATTTATTGAACTGTTGCAAAGTGTTACATAATTACATAGAACAATTTTCAAATTGCATAAGAACTGTTTATTCACATCAAAAATGACTTAATTGTTTTTGTTAATTATTCAGAGAAAATGAAACATTTAGTTGTAAAACATATAGGCATTTAAAAATACCCCCAAACACATTATAAAATCTAATACATTACAGAATTACAAAATAATAATGCTAATAATAACAACAATAATACTTCACAGTCTGAATTATTGTGTAGCTATATGAAATGTGATTCTATTTGACAATACAAATAAAAAATAAAATGGTAATACTACTGTATTCTAAAGCTAAAAGCCAGGGTCATTCACAGTTTTCAAGTGAGTTTACATGACACTCCAGATGTATTTTATTCAAACCCTGAACCATTTTAGTTAATGTAACATCAGTTTTTGGGATGGTAGCATTCTGTTGCAGAAGGAGGTTCTGGAGGTTCAGTCCCTGGTTATAGATCACCTTTAACGTAAGACAAGTGAGAAAAGTGCCATTAAAATCAGTTATTACAATGCTCCATGCATGGGAAGTATCCACACTTCAAATTATATTTTGCATTGGAAAGAAAGTTTATTTAAGCCCTGCAATGGACTGGCCATCCATGCAGGGATAGATTCCAACATCCCTGTGACCCTGTATAGCAGTTTGCAGAGTGAATGGATAGATGGAAGGTTTGTTTATCTGTATGTTTGTCTCAGTCAGAGATCATATTTTGATGTTTTCCGAATGAATAAGAAAATTCTCACTGATTTCCTGCTGAGATTTCACTCCATCGAATATGCTGCCCTGATTTTTCACATTGTTTATGTCAAAGAGTGTTATTAAGAGATTTCTAATAACTCAGGGGCATGCAATACATGCGTCTAAAAGCACTGGCTGACAGCAGAGAGAGAAAACAAGATTGTGTGTGTGAATGCCACATCTTCTATAAAAGTTGATCCCTCAAGTAAAAACATTACTTTCACCGTCTGGGAAATTCTCCAAGAGAAATAAAAATAACTGCTTCAGCTGACCTGCGCACAATAAGCATACATTTTTTTGCTCTTTCTTTGTTGTTAGAAATTGCGAGAGCCAAGCCAAGGGCACTATGTCACAAGAAGAAGAAAGCACATATACACACTGGCCCAGAAATGCAAAAGCATCTCTGAGAGAGTGACTACAGGGTCTCTGAGCCACAAGATGCTTGAATACAGACAGAATAAACATATTAATGTACTAATAAAATAAACATATAGGTGTATTAACAAGGCACTTTTTATTTTATCTTTAATTAAATAGTTTTAAGTTTCCCCTAATTTAACAGTATAAATATTTATTAATAATTCTTAATAATTAATCAATTTATTAATTATAATAATTAAGTCTTTTAAGGAATAGTTCACCCAAAAACAAAATTTTGCTGAACATTTACTCATCCTCAGGCTATCCAAGATTTAGATGAGTTTGTTTCTTCATCAGAAATTTAGCATTACATCAGTTGCTCACCAATGGATCCTCTGCAGTGAATGGGTGCCGTCAGAATGAGAGTCCAAACAGCTCAGGAAAACATCACAATAATCCACAAGTAATCCACACAAACCTAGTCTATCATTTAGTGTCTTGTGAAGCAACAGGCTGAATGATTGTAAGAAATATCATCAAGATATTTTTAACGCTGTTGCTTCCGGCTAAAATAAGAGACTTCCATAATATTGCTCCAGAGAAAAAGTCATCTCATTTGAATCTGGAGAGAAATATGCACATACCACGCACCATTTACAAGGGAAAACAGTCCAAAACTGTTCTAAACAAACATATCGGTTGATTTTGAAGACAACAGGGAATGAACTTTTTCACCGGAGGAAGCATTATTATGAATTATGGACACATATTTTGGCCAGAAGTGACAGTTTAAAGTTAAAATGCCTTAATAATGGATTTGTTTCTTAGAAACACACAGCTTTTCACTTTACAAGACAGTAACTGAAGTAGGTTACTTGTGAATTATTGTGATGTTCTTATCAGCTGTTTGGTCTTTCATTCTGACGGCACTCATTCACTGCAGAGGAACCATTTGTGAGCAAGTGATGTAATGCTAAATTTCACCAAATTATTTCCTATGAAGAAACAAACTCATCTACATCTTGGATGGCCTGAGGATGAGTAAATTTTAGCAAACTATCATTTTTGGGTGATCTATTCTAAGTAGGGATGTTCACAATGAAACCAATGTATGTTTTGATAATTAAAGGTTATCCCACATATTTTGTATTTATGATTAATGTCACCATTTGCACTATAGCAAAACACACAGGAAGCTTTTTCCAACTGTAGTTGTTGATTATGTTTCCTTCATTCCAGCGGTGCAGTGGCGAAAAGGGGAAACGCCACTGTATGCTTCAAATGCACAATAGACAAATCTGGGTTTGCGTTTCCCTTCAGCTACGATGACGATGCTTGACGACACTGAATGGCATCTCTTAAAATATCTGCAATCAAGCGTGTGCAACTAAGGGAATTCAGCACAGCAAAGTGCATCCACATCAGAGTAGTTCCCACTGGACTGCATCTCATGGAGTTTGACATGGCAGTGAACAGCACATTTGTGAGTTTTGATGGTGGCATTCAACAGTTAGAAGGGGAAGATACTAAAATAATCATATCAGCTATTCTCAGCACAATCAGTGGGCTTGGAATTGGTGGGAATGTTTTGGTGCTTGTGGTACTTATCTACGTTTTCGCCAGCCAGAGCGCATCCGAAGCAAATGTGATGCTCGCTAACTTGAGCGCAACTGACTTGATGATACTCTCTGTGTGCGCTCCGGCGCGCGCGGTCACATACTACAAGCGCACTTGGACACTCGGACTACTGGCTTGCAGAACTACAGAGTGGATTCAGCACAGCTGTCTGGCGGTAAAAGCATTTACACTGTTAGCTACGAGTCAAGCACGTCATAATTTTTCCAGTCATCCCGAGGAGCAGTCGAATTTTCGTCAAAAGAATGTTGTGATCACCTTGATGATCATATGGACAGTTGCGCTCGTGTTTCCAGTTCCTGATATTGTTTTGTCCAGGTTAAAAGAAGAGGGAAATATCAGTCTGTGTGTATCCGAATTAACTTTTCACTCCCAAGATGCCATGCGAGTTTTCAGTAAGATGCTACCATTGGGCATCTACGTTCTTCCCATTATCCTCTCTGCCGTGTGCCACATCAGGACCATCTTCCTCATCAAACCGAGTTCCCACGAGGAGTCTTTTCTTGCATGTCAATATGAGAATTCTTTGATGTATTTATGCGTTATCGCCCTGAACACACTGATGATGCTTCCCGAGTGGGTTTCTTGGGTGTGGATGCGACATAGATCCGGCGAAAGCTGCAAACCCTCAAACGGTTTGCTGATTTTCGCTCAGGTGTGTGTTTACTTGAGCAGCGCATTCTTTCCCGCCATTCTTCTGACCATGCATGTGCCCCTCAGAGAAAGTCTTAGCAATCTGTGTTCACTGTTGGCTTGTCGACGTGATAAACACAGACTAAAACTTGAGGGGAATGGAAATGAGATGCGCACAGTGGTTATGAGGGTGTTGGATGAGCGAGGATGTGTGACCATAATAGAGAGGCATTCAGATGCATCCTGTCAAACTCTCCCGGATCTCGAGCACTTTTGGAGCGAACGGCGAAACACTACAGTCACAGCGGATAGTGACCCGTTACCATGGGAACGACTGAATCAAAGCAACGTTGAACTCTAACCTTTGACCTCTGTTATATCTGTGCAGGAAAACTCAGTTTAAGATGATAGCTGTGTTTTGGAGAATGATCTGAATCTAAGCTGGTCCAAGCTTGTAATAAACTGTGCAGTCATGTATTGACTAAATGTATGTACTGAATATGAAAACCTTTTCTGATTGCCCTGCGTAGTTGCACAAGGCCAAAAAGGTTACTTTTCTTTTTTATGAAGTAAATAATCTTATTTTCACTAGTCTGCTTCTGTTTTGTCTGTTGTATATTTAATTAATGTATGTTCTTACTCAAAATCTGTTTCACTAAGAAATGTTTTAAGTATATGTAAACAATAAAAATATGCTATAAAAATGTGTTTAGTCCCTTTTTGATTGATTTGATTTCAAATGCAACCTAGAATGTAGGTGCTAATATTGCAAAACATTTTGAATGTGATTTGTTGAAAAATTTTTCATAGAAATATGCTTGCATGCTTTGCATTTTTACAAACTATAATACTATATATTTAATATGTCTTTATTTGTATGTGGTATCAAAAGATTAGAGATTGAAAGATGAACCATGGCCCATTAAAAACCACGTGAACATGATATATCGTCAGTCAAGAGCTCACAGTGGATGCTATTTTACTGTAGGCTCTATTAGTGCCAAATGAATGTTTAGCTTTAGGTCCTTTTTGCAAGAGGTGCTTTTAAAAGATCACTGTTCTTTCAAACTAAAAGCCTCCTTGGTTACTACAAAATACCCTCTAACATTTAACATTATGGGTGAACATACTGTGACATGCATGCAATATATAGGCCAGCAATGAATAATATCCACAAATGAGATTGTACACAAATAAATGCATATGTACATTTAGGAGCTCATTATTTAGAGTCGATTAACTAAGCTAAACATACTTATATATATATATATATATATATATAATATACACAGTACACACACATTATGTAAACAAAAACTTATTTTGGACGTGATTAATCGCGATTAATCTTTTGACAGCACTACTTGGCAGATTTTTTGTTTGTTTGTTTACATAGTAAGTCTCTATGACATAAGCACATGATGCCACTAATCTAGTACATTCACAATGTCTTTGCCAAAAGTATTTAAAACTATAAAATGTACAACTATTTATACACTCAATATTATGTATTTACTTTAGACTCAGAGTATGAAAAAGAATGGTTTAAAAAGTACAGTATTGTATTTACTATGTTTGAGCTAAACATAAGGCCAGTGATTTATCATGCACAGTATTCTGCTTTCAGTGGCCCATATACTCACAAACACAAGAGATTGGCTGTAGCCTTAGGAGGTATGTTCATATTACGTGTTTTCTATAGTATAATAGCCATTACCCGTGAAAAGAGTGGAAGATGCAGTCATCGTGGGAATTGAGGTGGATAGAGACAAGATGGTGAAGAAAAAAATGGGATTACAGCTTCACACACATACAGGGCCATCTACTGGCCATGTGGAGAAATATACACTTGACTTGGTGACTTGATGAATTGGCAATTGATACATACATGAGGGCAGCTGCATATAGCCAAGGACCAACAGTTTCTTCAACATAAATAATCAAATGTATTATTATTACTCTGCTGCACCCTCTTTCTCTTTTTTGCTTTAGGTGACATGACAAAATATCTCCTTTTCCGTTTCTACCAGGGATATTCAATTTTAGAAAGCTTAAATAGGAAGGCACAAAATAGGATCCCTCTGTAGCATTGGGGCTGCACAGAAAATTGTATAGTAGTTATTTTATGTTAATAAGGCTAATATGTGTTAGCAAAACATGCTGTTAACTTACAAGGACATCTTATTAAAAAACAAGAATTACTAAAATGTAATTTTAAACACATTTGCTGGGAATATTTCCAATGTGTTATAATTGTGTAAACGGTTCAAAGCCTTTACTTTCCCAGATGATCACTCTCTTTAGGGTTTTGTTTAGGTTAGTAACGCAAATCACTAAAGAATTTATTTTTGGGAGTAGACATCACTTCTTTCTGTCTTTACTGCAGATGTGCAAGTATATAATGCGCATGTCTGAGAACGCGCGTCTGCGCAGTGTGCACACCGTCCAACTCGCACTCATGCATGCTACATGTAACTCTAACTTTACAGAAAATTAATTCCATAATTACTGTTGAAATTGGACACACGATTTGTACACATTTAATATTTGTATTTTTATGGTGGCAACATCATCGGGCCACAAAAATGGCGGCTCGAGGGTCTTAGACCCATAAAATGAACTTAAGTAGCCTATAGCACGTTCAGTAGGCTATGTAGCATATCCCTCCCTCAGAGTTTATCAGCTTTCAGTGGCGTCTTTTTTTATCGGTTTTTACAACTGCCATACCTTTAACAGCTGTATAATTAAATAGGTAACCATGCATTTCAAAGTCTACCTGACCTAGGATAATTTAAGTTTATTTTCAACATCACAGATTGTCCCTGTGCACCTGGCAACAAAATGATACAAATAATAATGGTTATGGTTTTTAAACTTGTCCTATTGCAAGACGATACGATTCCAAAATAAATTTTTGCAACACGGAAATCTGAGAATTTAGTGGCGTAATATTGTAACAAGTTGATACACAGTTCCGAGATCCAATGAAAAGAAAAACAGCGTGTGATGACAGGGGAGGGTTGTGCTTTAAACGCTGAACGGAAGACGTGAATATCGAAACTTAGTTGTTCAATCTGCGAAGGACCTTACAGACTGACCTTCCTCTAAAGGGTATGTTGAAATACACTTAACATTTCTACAGTGTTAGTTGTTTTGTGCGTAAATTATACTGTACTTGCGTTTCGTGTACTAATGTCTGTCTTGCATAAAGCTCGCGCACCAGTAAAGTTAGGTGACGATTTCACTTACAAACAGGCGGACTGTCTCTTGAAAATACGTATAACGTACTCAAATTGTAATAATTTTAGACGTTTAAATGCGCGTTTTGTATGTTTCTGATTCCCGCGACTTCATTTTCCTGGCAAATCGACTTGAAAAAGCATGCTCAAATATTGATGATAAATTTCCGCTAAACTCTTCGTAATCACTTTTGCACGTGATTCAAAGGATGCTCTTTATAGTTATTCTTCATCATTTACGCCAAGCACAATGCACTACATACTTTAAAGTATATGCTGTATATCAAGACAGGTAGGTGCTTCCTGGTCACCTCTAAGTACTTGACAATGTTTCCTCGAGATTTTACAGGGAATTGGTGCGGTCGTTTAGAGGACATTCCACATGAGAGCAGGTTTGCCCGTTTCCTTGAACATAAGCCAATTAAGCAGTCTGTCATTATGACCCTAACCTCGTGCTTTAAACCTTATAATAATTTATTAGAAACTGTGAATAGTCGTGGACTTGGCTGGCTGCACATTAGCTCCGAGGAAGGACAGCACTACCTGTCTAGTTTAGTGTGGTTTAGGACAGTAAATGAACCCTTATGTCTGTTATCATTCAAGATGACAGATAATAACTCTGCTCCAGTTAAACTATTTCATATTTGACCTTTAAGGGACGTGAACTATGGATTAACCTGCAGTGCCTTAGTTTAGAAGAGCAGTACTGTCATTGTAACTGACAACAGATTATAATTTCTGAGCTGTTTAAGTGAAAACAGACTAAGATTCAGACTAAAAACAGTCTCTGATGATTTTTTGGGTCCTCCTTTTCGCTATGACATTGAAGACTAGATGTGCTGCGATTTGTTAATGCTTTACATGTGCAGTTATGGTAGTACTACTATGGACAATAGCAGTAATAAAAAATAATAATGAGTAGGTGTGTCATGGTAGTTTATGCCACAAAAAATGTTGTATGGAGTGTATTGAATGGAAATATTTGAAGTGAATACCGAACTGAACAGGTCAAATAACATAGGAATCCATTGAAAAGCATGTTTGAAAAGCATTTTTTTGCATTTTACAGTTTTGTACATGATTTCCCTCCTTCAGGGAACAGCAGATATATGTGTAACCGAACATTCTGAGGGAAAGAGGAGCAACGGTTTCAGAACAGGAGTAGTTTTCTGCTTTGATCTTTGGAGATCATTAATTTTTCAACCAGTAGGGTAATAGTTCATATCAGTTTTGTACTCAGTACCATACAGAAGTAATAAGTATTCACCCATGTCACAATCACTTTGTTACAGCTGTGATGTGTTGTGTTAGATAAGGCCTACTGTAGATCATTTAAAGTGCAAATTATTTAAATGTGCAACAATGTCTTGTCAATATGGTTAACTTTTAAACTATTATGAATATGAATTAATTTATATGTTGCACAAGTTGATACACGGATATCAAAATCAGGTTGAGGAATCACACCAGAAGACCACGCAAAACAAGATTTGCCATCTAGGTACACTTTGGTTCATTCATTCACAAATTAAAATGTTTAAGACAAATGAAAATTATTTACAAATGTACTGTACATGAACTCAGAAGCTTAGCATACATGTTATGTGAATAATATCAAATGTGTCTGCAGGAAAGCAGCTCTGATCTATGTCACCAAATGAAAAATCTATGTCATCATTAGATGATTGCATGATTTAAAAATACATTTAATAAGACCTTACACTCAAGAACATCAAACAGTTACATTATACAGTCATTAACACATCAGCCAAACCAAAAATGGACAAAGCTATGATATATAATGAACAATTTAGTATTCCTGTGAATTTGGGAAAGAATGTGAATCATTGGAAAAAACAGAAATGCATTAGACATAACTGGTGGGGCAACTGTTTTTAAAATGTAGGGCGGATATGAGAAATGCCCATTCAGGGACATCCCCATTGATGAGTCAATGTTGCAAAAATGATGCAAAATTTGCTTTGCGTTCCTCATATCCGATCTACAATTTACAAACATCTGTGTCACACCAGTTACATCAAATGCATTTCTGTTTCATCTGTTGTTTGAAAGTGTTTTCTAATGAAGGCCAAATGGAAACTTAAGGATTTCCCCAAAATTCTCATGCATACACCAGTTTTCACTTTCACTTTCAAGGCTTCCCACATCCAGAAGTGTTGAAGCAGGATGGATTATATGAGATGATGCAATCATATTTCTAGCATTGTCGGTAGATTGCACTCTGCCTGGCTGATTATCTAACATTCTAATTCAGTTTTAATTATAACCCTCTGAAACTTTGAAGATTACATTTGCAATAATTTTCTCTAATTCTTTTCCCAGGTCTGATTTGGAGTCCAGATTCAGGGAAACAAAGAAAAGGCTGTTAAATTTTACTATTTAAAGCAGGTAGAAATTTTCAAGTATATGTGTTTTTATTTAGTGCAGGAGTGTCCAATCCTGCTCCTGGAGGCCAACTGGCCTGCAGAGTTTAGCTCCAACCCCAATTAAACACACCTAAACAAGCTAATCAAGGTCTTACTAGGCATACTAGAAACTACCAGGCAGGTGTGTTCAGGCAAGTCAGTGGCCCTCCAGGAAGTTTGGACACCCCTGATTTAGTGTGATTTAATAAACCACTAAATAACACGGTTTTTCTGTCATTCTCTCTTTGTAAGTGCAAAATGTCATTTACACGTGAGCAATTTTATAACGAGGCAATAAGGCCGAATTTGGCTCATTTTTCGTCAACGGTCAAAGTGAGAGCTATCTTACCTCACCTGCCATGCCTCACACTCACTGATAGGGTAAGCAGTACTACATTTTACTACAAATAACATCACAATTATATCTAGATATGCAAAAGTAAAAAGCTTAAGTAATTATTTTTGTTTACTAATTCAATTTGTGTTTTTGCAGGAAGAGGTCGAAGCCAAGAGAGAAACTTCTGGAAATTTCACTGCTATGCAGACACTTCTGGACAATCTACGCAGACGCGAGAAATGGCCTGATGAGTTCATCACTGCACTCCGGAACTGTGAGCATATGGAACTGGCTAATAAGATGAGCGCTATTTATGACAGGATCAGGGGCATTACAAGTAAGAGCTTTCTTGCTTGTGTTCAAAGCAAATTATGAAAAGGAGGGACGTTATTTTATGAATGCCTTTTTTCTATATCTATAGATAATGCTGCTCCTGCTGCTCCTACACCCAGACCAGCACCTGCTCCAGCTGCTTCTTATACTTCATCTGATTCTACAACAACCACAACCACAGTGACAGTTCATGCAGTCCCAGAGACCACTCCTCTTCTGCTGGTTCCACCCTCAGGGGGAGCCCCAGAAAGTTCAACAGCCCCTTCCAACACTGCAGACCCAGAACCATCTCCTGCTCCTGTTAAACGTCCTACTCCAGTTCCAGTACCTTCTCCTGAACCAGTTTCTCAAGCTGACGTAGCACTTCCTGTTGTAGCTCTGTCCCAAGCACTTCCCCCTCCTGAAGTCTCAGTTTCTAAAGTGTCTTTACCTGTTCCAACCCTCACTGGGGCAGCTGAGAACAAAACACCTGCTTTAGATAATTCAGATGACTTGGCTTTAACAGACCAAACCACCATCTCCTCATCAACTGGTGAAGCTCTCCTCTCCACCTCAAGTGCTCAAGCATCCTCCTCAGACACTTCCACTTCTCAAAGCCCAATAACAAAACCTAACACCACCTCCCAGACTTCTCCGAAGTCAAAGAAGACTCAGGTGCCAATAGCAGACAAAGACTTTGACACTTCTGAGAGACTCCCTGTTCAAGACTCTAATCCCCCATTGAGAATGCAAAGGACATTTCAGGAGCCGGAAGAGATCTCTGACCCAACTGCAAATGAGGTAATGCTCAACCCAAAGCACTTTACTGTTGTTCTTAGGCAAAACTGTGATATAGCAAGTTAGTTATTAAAAGGTTCTGGGGAACTTATTTAAACTTTTTCCAATGGTTAATCTGTTGTTTTCTGTGGCTTAATCTTCTGTTTTCTCTGCAGGTGGTTCAGCAGAACAACACTGTTGGGTTGCCAGTTTTTAATAACGCTCCAACAAATTCTACCAGAACAGCTCAGGCAACATCATCTGCACCTGCTGAGGTGGTTATGCACTCTCCCTCATCCATCGACGAGGAATATTTCAGCAAGCCTGGTGTCCTTCAGCCTCCAGAACCCCAGCAGAACAGAGAAGAGATTCTTCCTGTCTTTCAAGAGGAGCCTTGCTCAGTGGTTTCAGAAGATTTAGAGATCAGCAACGCAACAGACTCTTCCACAGAAATTGGAGAGTCTACTAGTCCTGCAGACCAGAACTCTGCTCCCTTTGCTTCCCTTGATTCTGCTACTCAGTCCTTTCAAGACCCTCCATACACTGCTGCTCCCTTGACCCTTAACCAGCCTGAGGAGGACCACTATGAATCTTTCCACGAGAGTCATGCACGGATAAATGTAATCCGGTTTGCTGAAGAGCCGTCTGCTGAAAATATGAATGGTCAGCCACCAAGCATCCTGCAACATAGCAGAGTCATCTCTGAGGACCAGCATACTCCAAACTATGTTGGCATAGGAAGTGCATTTCATCCTTCTGAGCCATCTGGGTATGACAGTAAGAAGTCAAACACCATCAACATTCGAGAGGAAGAATCCATTGCTGCTAGGCCAGAGGAGAGAGGAGAGGGGCCCCCAGAGTTATTCAGGATAAACAACTTCCACTTTTTTGCTGCTGCAGGGATTGGTCTTTCTGCTGCGTTCTTGGCCTGGAAGTTCACCCACAAATGAAAATTTTGTCATGTACTCACTCTCGTGTTGCATGAAACCCCTATGATTTTTCTTTTTCAATGAAACACAAAGGGACTTAAGTAAAATGTCCAGGCTGCTCTTTTCCATAAATAACAATGGATAGTAACTGGTGCTGAAGAAAAGGACAAAACATACAATAAAAGTAGTCCCTGTGAGGTTTGTGCTATATACCAAGTCTTCTATAACCATTCGATAGCTTGCTATGAGGAACAGACTGAGATTTTAGTTGTCCAGCATGATCTCTTTCGCCAAACTCTCAGTGGTTTTATTATCCTCATGTATTATTTCATGTGTGTGTACATATAGGCCTATATGTAATCATGGTTTGCCATGTGCCTTACATAGATATGCCTTGTATGCCAGGGCCGATGAATTTGACTGCCGTTGCATCTGTGATAAATGGATTGTCATGGAGCTATTAAGTAATTTGGAGAACCCAGTTTGACTGGTATTGCATTGTACAACAATTTGATATATTGTGAATTGTGATATGGTTGCAAGAATATATCCTGTGTGTGACAGACCATGAATATAAGGCGCTGTTGCATAACCTATTGGACATTTATGAAAAACTAATTTGGAACATTTTACATGGACTGGTCAATTGCTCCAACCCTCTCCTTAAGGAACTCTTTCTCCATCACTGTCCCATATTTTCTGGGCAGCTGGACCCCTATAAGAGTTTCAAAGTGTGCA
>JAFVLL020015583.1:0-12645 GCA_021397915.2 Tor tambroides
AAAAGTTCAAGGATGAAAGTAAACAACTTGCCTGACTCTAATTATTGCAGAAACCCAAAAGTGCATATTTTTCTGATCCTCACAGAACATTAACATTTATTCATATCACATGTGTTTCTCACACTCACAGGTTGAGATCTTGTCATATTAATGTGGAAGGTTGTGCTGATCTGAGTTCAGCTCTGAGATCAAACCCGTCTCATCTGAGAGAACTGGACCTGAGTGAGAATTACATTACAGATTCAGGAGTGAAGCAGCTTTCAGCTCTACTAGAAGATCCTCAGTGTAAACTTGAGAAACTGGGGTATGACTAATATTGTGTATTTGTTGTAAAATTGCTCATTTGTTGTAAAATCAGACATATTTTTCTGCAGACAGACTAGCAATATCTGTATTTCTTACTGATTTTCTGTTTTGCTGTTTTGAGATCAGCTCTGAAATCCAACCTCCTCTGTTACTAGCTTTAACAGTATATTTATATAATAAAGTGTTCTAGAAGCTCTCAATAATTAACCTTCCAATAGTCAAATGCTGCACTATCAAAACTTGTTTGTAAATAAACAAACAAAATTTATTTGTTCAAAATTCATCAAAATTTATTGCATTAAGAAGTGAGATTATAAAACTGTTGCTTTACCAATATTAACCATGCAAATTCATATAAGTGAACTCAGTGTGACACATAATTGTTCTTTTACTGATTGAAAATTACATGACAATTTCAGCAACAGAAAAAAACATCTGTAAATATATCTTTCGTCTCTTTACTGTCACTGAAAGGGATAATAATGTGTTTCTCTCATACTCGCAGGTTGAGCTCTTGTTATATTAGTGACGGAGCTTGTGCTGATCTGAGTTCAGCTCTGAGATCAAACCCGTCTCATCTGAAAGAACTGGACCTGAGTGACAATGTCATTACAGATTCAGGAGTGAAGCTGCTTTCAGCTCTACTAGAAGATCCTCAGTGTAAACTGGAGAAACTGTGGTGAGTGTCGTTATCATGCTGCTGTTTAGATGTTTTTAAGAAACAAGGGATGTAAAATGTATTTTTGATGGACAAAGTGAAGACACCTAGATTCATTTCACTTATTCTCTACAGCAGAAAGTTTTTGGACACATCACTGTAGCATAAAGCTCTGCCATAGAGATCATCAGTTACAATATTAATCTTACTCTATGTCTGATGATCTAAGTCTTGATTTGTGATTAAAGGTTTTCCATTTAAACATTTATGAGATGAGTGATCCAGTTGAGGACTTACTAACAAACACATGATGTAAAATATAAAAAGTAATTGTAATTCATTTGATACTCAGTTCATTGTTATTTGATCAATGATGTAATAATTTGTTGTTTGGTTTGTTTTTTCTCTCTCTCTTATAGGCTGAAGTTGAAGATTATCAACCACAGTCAATTTGGTTTCCTGAGGTCACTCAAGACGAGAGAGAATAGGAGTGTGACTGACACAGGACTGGAGATCCCCTTTGAAAAGCTTAACATAGAGGACTAAATAGGGAAAAAAATCACTACAAGCAGAGCAGTTGCTATCATCAGACCCCTTTCATGTTTTAATTTTGCATTGTCACAACCTATGTATCTCATCCTCAGAGGCTTTCTTCAGTAATCATTTTAGTTTTTGCATATTCAAGTATTCAATAAAACTGTCTCAGTGCTGAGCACCATACACTCTGGTCCTTGACAAAGTTTATGGGTGTATTATAATTGATTTTCTCTGGGTAATCACTAAAATTTTGACATATTCCTCAGATATAGCATGGCCTCGGAAGGCTTATAATACATGAAGTAAAATAATTTTTTGAGCTCATGACAGAAATGGTGTAACTAATGGATGTCTCACTGGGGCTTATAGGTCTCTCAGAATATCTTTTCATGGCCCAAATAAATATTGTGATGAACAGTAAAATCAGGTATTTTTATCATTTAACACTTATAACATGTTTCATATTTATAAATGGTGTCTCTCATCCACTGTAAACACTCATTTGAATATTTTGCATGGTATAGTTCATTTGTCCTAAAATGTTTTATTTAAAAAAAAAATGCAAACTGTCAGAATAGACATACAGAATTAACTTTTGTCAAATTGCTTTAGCAATTGTTTAATATAAGGTGTTTGTGCAGGTGCCTTGAGTTCACCTACATGGTTAAGACTGTAAACACAAAAGTTGGGTTTAATATTTTCATATAAATTTGTTTTTGTAAACCTTACACCTGTAACGGATGAGTTGGGATCCACATGCTGCTTTTATAACAAGAACGTAGTTAAAAATAAGCTGGGTCAAACACCAGTAAAAACACAACATAGGCAAGACAAAAGAGTAATCCAAAAACAGGCAATGGTCGGGGCAGGCAGCAAAAACAAAGAAACCAGTGAAACAGTCCACGATCAAGAAAATACAAGAACAAGGAAAGAAGGATAACCAAGAGAAACTCTTAGGATTGTTAAGTAACAGCAAAACAAGACTTCACAGTGTGTGAGTTTGTGTGCTGCTTAGGTCACCTGCTTAAATTAAATGCACAAACAAAATAAATTACCAACTGTATCATTTTCGCTGTATCCGCACTTGTAAATGATTAGATTTTACAATATTCTTTTATAAAACAATACATTAATTTATTGTTTATCTCTCCAAAATGGAATTGAAGTCTGTCGTGGAGCCAAACCATCTGAACAGGGTTTATAGTAATGACTTGTCTTCCCACATTCAGATTTGAGCTTCAGACAGACAAAACAAAATACTGTTTTACACCTCGAGCATGTAACAGATTTACATGCAGATGTGTTGTGGTTAATCAGCAAACCACATGTTATACAGGCACGAACAGCTGGACATTCAATATTTGAAGCATCTTTTAAAATAATAGTTGAACAATCTCTCAGCAGATCTAGATCTTTGTTGCTGCAGCCTTCATTTTCACATCGATCAGATCGAGGACGCTGGCCTTTCCACTCTCTCAAACACTGCCAGCAGAACTCAAAGGTTCGTTTATTCTTTGAAGAGCAGACGGTGCACTGCACGCTGAGATTAGATGAGTCTGATCTCTCAATCAGCCAGTCACAACCAGGACACTGGAACAGACAGAAAAAGAGCACATGAAAAATAACTGAACCATACAGATGTTTCTAAGAATAAAAAGGTGTAGAATATGTCCTTACGTTCTTGATGTCTATTGTCTTTCTAGTAGCGTTGTTGGCAAGTCTTTCCTCAAAGTATAGCTGTTCTTCAGGTGTGAGTTTGGCTAATTTACGCACTTCAGTGTAAGACCATTGTCCTTTACACAAAGGGCATCTCAGCTCAGCTTTACCCTGGAAATTAAAGAGATGGTTCACCCAAAAATTACAATTCTGTCATTATTTACTCATCCTCTTATGGTTTCAAACCCATGAGACTTTTCTTAAGCTTTGTAATACAAATTAAGATATTTTTATTGAAACCAGAGAGGTCCATTGAACCTTTCCATTCAACAAAAGGCTCTTTATAGGGGGGAAAAAATGTTTCTTTTTATTATTAAAATGCTCTTTACAATAATAAAAAAAGGTTCTTTTAAGAACTGGTCACTGAGAGGTTCTTTGTGGAACCCAAAGTGTGAAATCCTGCTTTTGGAACCTTTGATGCGGAATATGTGATGTGTTCTGTATGCATGCTGAATATATACCATAGCATTCTTTTAACAATAAAAATATTTGAAAATGAGAAGTGCATTAAAAAAGTAAAATCTGTTTCTGATGTACTAATGACTAATCTACATTTACCTCCTCCAGCTGTAGTCTGCAGTAGTCTGTCAGTGTCTGTGGTCCAGTGACGTGACCACAGGATAATACAGCTCTTAAAGTATTCAGATCATCATCATAAGGATCTGATGGGGAAATGACATATGAAACACTACAGAAAGATAAGGACACAGCAATAATTTTTGAAACTATTTCAAGTTCAGGTTTTCTAAAAGCACACAGCAACATGGCTGACCAAGGTGCTGTTCAGGCAAAGGCAAAACCTATACAACGGACAACAACGCATAAAAGCATCACGATATATTAATAAAGAAAATAAATGCATCTTAAGACTCAATTTCAAAGCAAATAGAAGATGGTGCTTGTTGATTGTTTATTTCTTTTGTAATATATATATATATATATATATATATATATATATACTCATACCTGCACTTTATCTAACACAGTCATGATGAGCTCAAAGCAGCAAAACAACACTTTCACTGCTTTTTCACAATGAAGTCAAGCAGTGTTGGCATGTTGTATCCAAAAAATTGTGTTGCACAAGGATGAATAACTTGCTGGCCTACATATTTCCTTTTAAACTCTGCCCTTTTCTGTTGTATTAGCAAGCTTTGATGCCAATTAAAATATTAGTTACCTGCAAACATTCATATATTTCTGTGTATTTTCATAACACTTTTGTAAATTATACAATCCCTAAATTATACACCATTCATTTCTATTAAATAATAAACATATTAGAAAAAAAAGTGTTTTATTTTTAAATTAATGCTATTAAGTATCTGGTGGACAGAAAAAATCAAATCTAATGTAATACCACAGTTTACCACTAGATGCCTGATTGGCCCTATTTACATACGAACAGGGCTGTGAAAGTGTAATAACTGCTGAGAAAACTGTTTTCAGACAGAATCATATACTTTAAGTTTTGCATTTGGACATAATTTAAACATGATTAAAGATTACTTTAATTTTTGTGTTGATTTTGATGGTTCTTTTTTGGATGAGACTATTTTCTGCAATTATCCAGCTGTGGATAATTGGACTCTCCTTGGAGAGTCTTTGGTCACTCAAACTATCTTCTTCACGTTTCATTAAGACAATAGACACAGACAATATACTGCAGGCAGATTTGTAACGTTTCCTGCTGATTGGAACTGCTTACTATTGTCCTAATGGTGGAAATGGAAATGTTCAATGCTTCAGCTCTTTTCTTAATTTTTTATTTTTTTTTGTACTTTCTATTTTGTGCTACTTTCATGACTTCATATTTTGTAAAGCTCAACAATCTTTTGCAGCACATCAGAACTATATTCTTTGTTTTTGTTTCTCATTGTGATGGATGATAAAGTGGACTTTGTGTTCCCTCATATTTATATTCTTGTGAAACAAGAAGTCGTGGCTGGATAATTCACTCTGGTGTGTTAAAAAAATGCAAATATGAATGGGAATTTAGGACTTTGGAGATTTTACTCCTAATAATTTCTAGGACTACAAATAATTGTAGCCAATGTGTAGTAGAGAGAGAAAAAAAACTGATTTTGTTGAAAAGTTAGATTTTTGTGATTTTTTTTTAAATGTATTTTATTTTTATTAACTTTTTTGAAATATTAAAAGCATAAACAATACAAATTTATATTCACAACCTTCTTTCTTTGGTCATATTTTGTAAGGGTGCTCATATAATTCAGACCATGACTCTCTCTCTCTATAAAACAGCTGCTTTAATAAATATTCATAATCAGGGGTGCCGTAAAGGGGGGGGGGGTGTATGGGGGGATGGAGGTTAGGACGATTCCAAGGGCCTGGCGTTAGAGGGGGCCCCCCGAGGGGGAACCGCGGTTTCTTTGAGGGGACCCTCAATTGCAGTCTCTTTTTTTATATATATGCTGCTATTGTTTATCTTGGATTTGCTTCTTAGTTCCATAAAATTTTAAGCTTTTCTTAGTTCATTCCATGTTTTATAGGCAACCTCTGTTGTGACAATTCAGATTAGCACAGTTGGTTTTAAATTAATCTAGTTTATTTTAGTTCAGGACTCCATAGTCTGGGAATTAGTAATCTGTACTTAATCTGTGTTTCAGAAAGCTGTTTTTTAAACCATGATTAACTATTCTAGATTAAGCCTACTCCTAGCTTCATTTAAACCCTGTCCAGGAAACTGCCCCTTTAAAGGGGACCCATTATGCAAAAATCACTTTTATAAGGTGTTTGAACAGTTGTGTGTCTGCAGTGTGTGAAAACATCGAGCCTATAATGGTAAAAATCCACACACTCATTTATTTATAATCTAATAAAATCATAAACAGTCTCTCAGGACGAGCTGTTTCAGATTCTCCCTCTCTGCACGTCACCGAGGGGAAAAAATCCTGTCCATTTGTGACACTGCCCTATAAGCAGAGACACAGCCCTGAGTGAGAAGCTGCGTCCGCCTCCGCCATTAACATTACTGATTACTGTAGCTGGAGATATACAATGTCAGCGCTAAAGAGGCTTTTCAAGTGTTGTGTTTTGGGATGCACTAACGAACATAGGAGTCGCCATAGACTCCCTCCTTCTGAGCCGCTGAGGACACTGTGGTTAAGCTTCATTGTCTAAGAAAATCTCCTGGAAAAAAAACCGGTAAAGTCCCCAATACATGTAGGGATCAATACTAACACTTCGTGCACGAACGTCAGCTCCAGAAAAAGTAAGTTTCACACGTTTGTTTTCCAAATTGCCTTTCTGAAAGAGCTTCTTGGCACTCTGTAAGGCTAATGATGCTAAAGCTACCATTGTCTCTGTGTGTTTTCACTGGTGCTGTCTTCATGAATGATCGTGAATAGGAATGTGGTAGTTAAAAGTTGCAGATGCAAGTAATGTGAGTTGATCGCTTGAGTTTGTTGAGCTCATAATCAGGAGTGGGACTTATAAAGTTTGTGATAGCATGCCATGCACCATGAGACCAGCTATGTTGTTATTTTTATCGCGCTGTGCTCATAAACGTGAATTTATTATGCAGAGTACAATCAGATGACTGACTTTGAAACCGAGTAGTTTTCTGTAAAGATAACAGGCTTGTACTAATCGTGCAATGTTTATTTGCCAAGGCTAGCACTGCTAATGCCGGAGCGTGAGCTCTTGAAGCTCCGCCCTCTTCTCCGGGAGCAACAGCTCACTCGCATTTAAAGCAACACACTCAAAACAGCGCGTTTTGACTCATACCCTAAAAGTGGCAATTTTAACAAGCTGTAAAAAATTATCTGTTGGGTATTTTGAGCTTAAACTTCACATACACACTCTGGGGACATCAGAGACTTATTTTACATCTTGTAAAAAGGAACATAATAGGTCCCCTTTAAGTTAAATAACAAAATTAATTGGAAAGTGCTTGAATGACAAAAAAAAAAAAAAAAAACTTATGATCATTGGCGGAAATGACAAATTAAATTATTTAATTACAATTAATAATTATTTATTCCACATCTATATATAAAGAAACAAATAATGTTTGTCAGTTCAGTTCATTTACATGGTCTCCTTGCAATATGTGGTTTGAGTGATATGTGGTTTATTTCTCTCCTGAACTATGGACTATGATGGCTACGCCCCAGCTCTGATATAGCAAAACACAGGGAGTTGCACTTGCAATTACAAAATAAACAGAACAGAAAGAATAACAATTCTTTCAAAGAAGAGTAAGGGTAAAAAATTAAAGAAAAGAAAAAATGAAGACAGAGGGCATTACTCAAATTAAGGATTTCCATATAGTCTAGATATAGTCTGCGGTTTTCAAACTGGGGCTACAAGGGAGTGCTAGAGGGGCCGCGGAAATATTTGGAGAAAAAGCATAAAAAAAATGCAAAAATAAATTTGAAATAATTAATAATTTAATTAATAATAATAAGATAAATAACATATTTGTATAATAAACAAACAAATAAAAAATGGATTGAAATAATCTAATTATAACATATGATAAGATTCAAATAAATAATCTAAAATTTGATTAAAATAAATACAAATTTGATTAAAACAAACAAATAAATACAAATTAGAATAAAATGAACAAAAATTTGATTAAAATAAATATGTAAATAAATACAGTAGTACATGAGTAGTATAAACAAAACAAACAAATAAATAAAAAAGGATTCAAATAATCAAATTATAACTGACAGAAAAATATGATTAAATTCAAATAAATAATCCACAATTTGATTATAATAAATAACCAAATACTAAATTAAAACAAGCAAATAAATACAAATTAGATTAAAATGAATAATAAAAATTCAAATAGTAAGTAAATAATTAAATAATTACAGTACTGTAATGAGTAGGGGGGAAAAAGTAATATTACTAAATACTAAATATTATACTAAATATTTTCCATATAATATTTGGACCCGTTTATAATATTAATTTTACAGTATAATTTAGGTTTTTATACAGTTGCCTTTTACATTTTGGAATGGGGGTCTCTCACACGATCATATATTTAGGGGACTAGATCAAATGGAATCTATGTGGAATATTGTTGCATCAAACATTAGAACGATAAAACACAAATGTTACATAATTTATCATCATACAATGGCTTAACATGACATTGGCTTATGGTTATATTTGGTAGTGTTAAAGTGGGAGAAACAGGCCAATTTCTATTAAACAATTAGAAATAATTAACTCACCGATATCGCTGCACTTTTCCACGAGCTTAATGCCGAGGTTACTGTCAGATGTGACATATTGTTTCTCATCATTTGACATTTTAATTGAGAAAATCTCTTCATGAAGTGCGGTGTATTTCTTCACACGTCTGACTCACTCAGAAGATACTTTCGCTTTCTCTTCTTGACTAACCTGAAATCACATGACTGATGGATGACTGTGCAGAAGGGCGTTTAACTTTCCCAAGGGAAAAATAAAAACGGGTTAACTTGGGAAACATTCAATTATTATGATCCATAGAAAATCCAATGAAACCAGTCTGTTGGGGGACATCCTAAAGAAAAGAAAAAGAAAAAAATATGTGAGTTATTAAGTGCAAGGGATTGGCATATGCCCCAAATATAAAACTAA
The DNA here is from genome assembly GCA_021397915.2 of Tor tambroides. NCBI lineage: Eukaryota > Metazoa > Chordata > Actinopteri > Cypriniformes > Cyprinidae > Tor > Tor tambroides. The sequence goes on from JAFVLL020015583.1 coordinate 8,825, forward strand.
CCTTGTTTTTCAGTAGCATCCATGGGCCAGGTGCAATTTTAGCTGTTATCTTACTGAAACAAAAACACACAAATAACCAGTGTTGGGGAAGCTACTCTGAAACTGTAGCTTGATCAGCTACAAGCTACTCATAAATTAAAGTAGTTGAGCTACATTCATGCTACCCTTCTGTTGCTAGGTACCTTGAAACTACTTCAATTTTTTAATTATTATTATTTTTACTTTTTTACAATTAAAATAAAAACAATAACAAATAACTAAATAATTATTAATGAATTATAATGAAGCAAAATATAATGAAGTTATAAGTAAAATATTTGTGGTTTAAAGCAACATACTGTAATGTAATGCAATCATGATTTCAAAGAGCAGGGTGAATTCAAGTGGATTGGGACGCTTTTCCAAGCCATTTCAGTGACAAAAAGTGTCCCAATCATTTGATTTTGTAAACTATCCGATCCACACAATAATAAAATACTGTACAGTTATATAGTTATATAAAGTGCAAAATTGCTACTAACGTAACATCAATACAAGAACAAAATGTAAGCAACTTAAACTGGATACGGAGGAGTCATAAAATAAGCAGGTTAAACTCACAGCACTGACTGTGAATGGAGACGTCAATCATTAGCTGGGTCATTCTACAGAAATGTCCACTTTTCTGTTCCTAGACTTAACAGAAATATTACAATTGAAACACACATTAGGGTTACAATTTTTTTATATTTTAAAATGAAACAATATGTTATTTGAACGATTACACCTTCCTGAGCCATCAATGTGGCATTATTATTATTTTTTTTAATTATATAGAATTCCAAGTACCACAAAACTCCTCGTCCCCACAGCCATGTACAGCGGGAAAGTGCTTTATTTTGAGATCAAATACAGGATTTTCTACCATTTAAAATACAAAAGTCTATTCATAACTATCAAATATGTGACCATGGAGCACAAAAGCAGTCTTAAGTCGCTGGGGTATATTTGTAGCAATAGCCAAAAATACATTGTATGGGTTAAAATGATCCATTTTTCTTTTATGCCAAAAATCATTAGGATATTAAGTAAAGATCATGTTCCATGAAGATATTTTGTAAATTTCTTACCGTAAATGTATCAAAACTTAATTTTTGATTAGTAATATGCATTGCTAAGAACTTCATTTGAACAACTTTAAAGGCGATTTTCTCAATATTTAGATTTTATTGCACCCTCAGATTCCAGATTTTCAAATATTGTCCTATCCTAACAAACCATACATCAATGGAAAACTTAATTATTTAGCTTTCAGATGATGTAGAAATCTCAATTTTGAAAAATTGACACTTAAGACTGATTTTGTGGTCCAGGGTCACATATATTATGTAAATGGCATAAAAAAACAAAATACCAAATTAATATCATAAAATATATAATGAAAATAGTGGTCCCCTGGAGTTGTCACTGGTGTTACCGCTTAACAAAAGTCCTTTATTTTGAAATAATCACACTGATGACATCACTCAACTTCTTCCTTCCTATTTCCTGAAGATCTATGAAAAAAGGCCCATGTTTAGTCCACTGTTTCTTTTCATTTATCAGAAATGTTCTCAATTATCTCATTATTTCATATGAAGCTTTTAGTTGATGTCACTGGTGTGACTTATTTATGGAGGAGGAGGTGACTTGTGGCCAAGTATGGTGACCCATACTTGGAATTTGTGCTCTGCATTTAACCCATCCGAGTGCACACACACCCGGAGCAGTGAACACACACCCGGAGCAGTGGGAATTGTAAAAAAAAACCCAAAAACAATAATACAAATGGTTTAAACTACTTAATTTAGTGAGTATACCATGATTGACAACATGTGGTTTGATACTGTAACAGAAGGGACTGGACACAGATGGTAAGTAAAAGGTTAAGTTGCTTTATTGCTCAGATGAGTCAAATGGAGAGAGACACAGGATGGATGAACGGGTGAGTATGAATATATCGGGATATCCTCTTGATACAATGGAACGGAATGATAACAGAATGTCTTGTCTTACAGGAATGAGGGAGACCTGGAGAACCGTTGGAGAGGCACACACCAAAGGAAGCTGGAGACGAGTGGGAATCTGGAGAATCAGACGACTCCAGAGGAACACAGGAGGTAAGTAACACACAGGTAAGTAACTTTGAGATCTGTGCTGAGACAGTGAGTCCACTTCAAACATACGAGACCGGACAAATGTGCAGACTGAGGTGTGTGCCTTTATACTGGTGGTAAATGGGGTGATGGGATGCGAGGTGTCAGTGATCAGAACTCAGGTGATAGTGATCGTTGTGCTTGAGTGGTGGTGGAGCCTGACCGTTCTGTGACAGATACATTGCAGCAGACATTTTGTAAAATGCATTTTTCATGAAAATTGTCACTGGTGTTACCTTCCTTATGGATAACACCAGTGAAGATCAGTATATCAGGTCTTATGTATGTCACTGGTGTTACTGTGCTGTGTTACTGTACTGTTTTTTTTCTTTCACATTAAATAAATAAAACACAATCTACTTATATCTTGCATTTTCATCATTTTTCTGTAACTCTGACTACGTGTGCTGAAAAAAACATTTGAGAAATAATGTTTCAGAATTTTTAATATTGCTGAAGAAGGTAACATCAGTGACAAAAAAAAATAGTACACGTGGTCTTGAAATAATTCCACAAAAAAGCTTAAAAAAAATTAAGCAATAAATTAAATTAATATGTATTCATAAAGTCAAAAGGTAATTAATAATGTGGTCTAAGTTTAAATATTAAAAAAAAATAAAAAATTAAGACATCTTGCCATACCAAAAGTGGACGTTTCTGTAGAATGAACACTGAACACTGCACTTTGCATGACTCCCGCCGCAACCATCCTTTGCCAAATGATAAGTATACTACTATATTGAAATTTTATTTTCTGTTCGATTTGTGTTCATTACAAAACTGTGAGGGGATAGATTATATTATGACCGTTCACCATGGTAAAATAGACATTTGATCTAGAGTGCAGTAAAGAAGAAAAAAGAATCTAGTTTAAAAAGGCTATTATTCACCTCTTGCATGTGCTTTAAATCTTCGACGTAGACCACATTTTAATCATTGTTTTGCGTAAATTACAGTTGATTCGTGAGAAATATCCACTCCTGTACATCTTTTGCAATATCATCAAACGATCTCTTGTCGGTGGACAGACTGTAAAGCAGCGAGATACGTGATTTCACCACAGATGGCGGTAATTATCAAATTTATGTGGTCTAGTCTGAAGACGCTGTTCTGCTTCTGTGCATTACAGTCTCGTGACTCATCAGAACGCAAAACAGAATGTAGCGTTTGGTCGCACTACATCACTTCTTGCTGGGAAAAGTAGTCAGCTACAGGAGAAGCTACACTGTTTTAAAAGTAGCGTCGCTAATGTAAAGCTACACTGTAATAAAACAGTTGAGCCAACTTAAAGAGGACCTATTATGCAAAAATCACTTTTATAAGGTGTTTGAACACAGTTGCGTGGCTGCAGTGTGTGAAAACATCGAGCCTATAATGGTAAAAATCCACCCACTCATTTATTTATAATCTAATAAAACCATAAACAGTCTCTGAGGACGAGCTGTTTCAGATTCTCCCTCTCTGCACGTCACCGAGGGGAACAAGCCCCGCCCATTAGTGACGCTGCCCTATCAGCAGAGACAGCCCTGAGTGAGAAGCTCCGCCTCCGCCATTAACGTTACTGATCACTGTAGCTGCTGGAGATATACAACGTCAGCTCCAAAGAGGCTTTTCAAGTGTTGTGTTTTGGGATGCACTAACGAACAT
>JAFVLL020015584.1:0-12209 GCA_021397915.2 Tor tambroides
CTAACGGAAGCCATCTAAAGGGAAATTTAATTGTCCTTTGAGGTGAATCTCTGCTTAGCTTTCCAGTCACAAACTCAAAGCAAGAGATGGATAGGGAAACAGGGTGTGGGAGACTCTCATTACACCTGCATACAAAAGACCGCCTGTGTCCTGCCGTCCTTGAGATGCCAGAAACCTACAGCTTCGGAGAAGAAATGAAAATACACAGCAAGATACACAATATGCTCACTAGTGATGTGTCAGTCATGGTGACAGTTCATGTATTGTTGTTCTAGAGAAGCAAAATACAGATATAAAAGCGCACTGAATATAAGACATGACAAAATAAATTGGACCTGCCATAAGGATGCTCCATCTTTCCCTCCTCCTGCGAAGGCAGCATCGCTATCCTGAATCATAAAACCTGGGGTTCAGATGTGAAGAAACTCCTAAGCTTAAAGTATTAAAGTTTGACATGAAAAACACAATCAGACCAGTGGCCGATAAAACGGGTGAAAAAATCCCATGGACTTATTATTAAAGAAGGGACATCTAGGGACCATATCTGCAAGCAACCACCCAAACCCCATAACAACCACAAAGCAATGCATTAAAATCCATTAGAACACCTCAGCAAACATGTAGCCACGCCATTCCTAAGGTGACTTTTGTAAATTCATCACAAAATGTATCTAAATTATTGCACAACTCTATATATGAATTTGGATATATACTGTAAATATGTGAGACGCATACATATACTCACACAAAGTGACATATACTATATGTATGATTGCATGTATCGTGCATGTAACTATATGCAACTATAAAGCATGACATTTTTACGATAATATAAACATTTATGGAACAGTTCACCCAAAAATGGAAATGTGTTCAAATTTATTCACCCTCAGGCCATCCAAGATGTAGATGATGATGTTTCTTCATCTGAACAGATTTGGAGAAGTTTATTTTATTTTGAAGTTTTTGCTTGTAAACTGTGTTTGATCTGTGCATATTTCTCTCCTGATTCAAATGAGATTTTTTTCACATCTACATAAATTTATTTCTTACAAACACACAGCTTTTTGCTTTACAATAATCGATGGACTGTAGTTGTGTGGATTACTTGTTAATTATTGTGACGTGTTTATCAGCTGTTTGGACTCTCGTTCTGACGGCACCCATTCACTGCAGAGGATCCATTGTTGAGCAAGTAATGGAATACTAAATTTCACCAAATCTGTTCTGATTAAGAAACAAAGTTATTTACAACTTTGACGGCCTGAGGGTGAGTACATTATCAGCAAATTCTCATTTTTGGGTGAACTATTCCTTTAACAGCTGATTTGAAATGATGTGTAACATGAAGAGTGCATACAAAAAAAATGACTTGATTTTCCTTCAGAAAAAAGAAATCTAGTTCTCCTCTGGCATTTGTAAGTTTTCATTGTTCAAACACTTCATTCAGACAGTCTGTTCTTCCAGATTGTGTGGATTCTCAATGCAAGCAGAAACAAATGGAGTGTCTTATCAGCAGAGGTCCCAGCTCCAAATCTTCAGTCACAGTTTTCTTTTCCTACAGTGGAGCATAAAATCAAGTGTTATGCTCTTCTTGGTCTTCCAGTTTTTGTTGAAAAAAAAAAAAACAGCTTTTGAATGTCACACCCACATCTCAAAATCCAATCAACAACCGCTGAACAGAACCTAGTCCCACCGCCCTTCATTTTTTTCTTTTTCGGTAAGCCATTACACGTAAGAAAACATCTGTCGCTGCTTCCATTTCATTGTGACTTTAAACCCAATAGAGACAAATAATGAAGCAGACCACGATTACTCAAGGAATAAACTTCCTCAGTGGTTTAATGTAATCAACATCACGAACAGGTTTAAAATTGAAATCCTTTTTCCAAAACAACCAGAAATGGCAAGTCATACCCAATCTAATGTTTTTAAACACTGAAAAAACTAAATGAGCAAAACAAGGCAACACATGCACACTGTAGAGAGAATGCACACAGTCATGCTGTTTTCCATGATTATCTAATGGTTTGCACTGATGAACAGAATCTGCAGCTATACATCTGATTGATTAGTGGAGGAATAATTCAAGCAGGTTTTGAAGTTCAGGAGAAAAACATGTGGACAAGGGAAAAGCAATGTCATCTAAGTTTCTTTCTCCTCTGAAGATAATGGACACACGCAGATACACACCACCGAGCACCAAGACGCCCTGTCGTCTAACTCACAGGGGCTATTTTGGAGAGAGCCTTGAAGTGTGAAGAAACCGAGTTTGAATGTTTCTCAGCAGACTCTGGTGAAAGCTACAGTGCCCCCTGGTGGTGAGGAGAACGTACAGTCTATGCTATGCTACAGCATGATGGTGATGTGTACATGTGTTTTTATTGTTGACAGTGCTGATGGATGAAGGAAAGCACATCGTCTTTAGACAGTTTGTCGGGGTTGACCCGCATCTGGGAGTCGTGAACTCGGACACCCTCCTCCCAAGCCCAAAACAGCCTGTCTTGATGACATGCACTGAGAAAAAGAAGGAGAACACAGAGAAACAGTTATGAAGTAAGAAAACATACAGGTGATTTATGAATGAGAATGCATTACATTACACACAAGTTTAGGGTCAGGACTGTTTTTTTAAGCAACTGATACTTTTGAACTCACTATTAATTAAAGAATCCTGCATCATGGTTTACACAAAAATATTAACTGTTAACAACATATCAAATATTTTCAGCATTGATAATAAGAAGAAATATTTCTTGAGCGCCAAATCAGATTAGAATGGCTTCTGAAGAATCATGTGACAATGAAGACTTAAAAATGACAGCTGAAATTCAGCTTTGCATCACAGGAATAAATTACATTTTAAAATATGACACATACAACATATATTTCACAATATTACTGGTTTTACTGTATTTTGACCAAATAAATGCATAATAGACTTATTTCAAAAACAAATTATTGAATAACAGTGTGTATATATTCAATTAAACATTACTTGTTTAAATTTTAATAATGAATGTTAAGCTCTCCTGACTGCATCTGTGGTGTCTGTAGATTAATACCAAAAGTTTTGACAAGAAAAAACTGTGTGCACAGTAATGCAATAGAAACCTATGAGGAAAGGCACTGTAGCATGATAAAATAAATATACATACAAACTTCAACATGAGACTAGTTTGATAAAAAACTAAGTAACTGGACTAGTTATAAGTTGAATTCAATTTCAAACCTTCTGTCATGTCCATGTAAATCAGTTAACTCAACAACTTCTGACAAATATTATTACATTAATTACACATAACCAGAATTCCCACTGCTAAAAGGACAACGCAAATGAATTTAAAGCTCACAAAACAGAATTTTGTGTGGAATAATTATTTTAAATGTTTAAAAAAAAAGTATTTATGCTTTGGAATGCCTTTCTCTATAGTACATTACTATAAACAGGAATAGTCCAAATTATTTTCCATTATAATCAAAAGCACGCCACAGCATGCCACTTGCTCTAAACCCAGAACATTCCTTTAATAAAACTACAGAGCAATAACCAACCAGTATCTGAGAAAAAATGCAATACGAACGACATTAAAAAGTATGCTGGGGGTTTAGAGAGAGATATTCGTTTCTTTAAAGGTCAGGTGCTACATAAAAGCAAGAAATATTTGTGCAAAATCTTCTTGAAAATTCTAGCTATGTAATGCAATTTTCCTGCTCAGGGCTTCAATCCAAAAATCGGTTGCCAATGTAGTGCCAGTCATGCAGGATTACTTCATATTGGCACTTTAATACTTACTGGAAAGGTGCCACGGAACCAGGCGGCAGTGCATAAGTTGATTCTTTGGTCTGCTTGTTGTAGAAAAACTTTCTTTTAGAACTTTTGCTGAACGCCATGGTCCATGGGTCTGTCAAAAAGAGAAAAAAAATGACAAATTCATCTTTAACAAGGCACTTCACTACTTCACTACAATCCTGTTACTTCATCCTTCTCTCTCACCATTGACTGTTTTGATGATATAAAGGCCGCTAGGGAGGAAGTGACGGTCATCTCTGCCTGTGTACGACAGTCTTGGCATCCCACCCGAGCTCTTAGTTACCTTCATTTCCAACCTGAGGGAAAAAATAAAATTAAAATATCTAATTAAAAAAAGTAAATAATCTACAAGTATGTGATTGCTGTGGTTAAACGCACCTCACAAAGATCTTCTCCATCTCCTCTAACCTATAGACTTCCTTCACTCTAATAAACAGAGAGAGAATGAATGAATGAATGAATGAATGAATGAATGTGGCTGAAATAGCAAGCATACTGATTTGCAGTATCATCATAAACATGAAAGATCCTGTCTAGGCTCTAGTAAAACACAGTATCTTCATTAATTTTACATACTGCACCCTCCAGTGTTCATAGGACTTCCTGGCCCCCAGGGCTGTCACTGACATGGCAATTAGCACAACCGCAAAGAGAAAGGAATATTACCGGATGGGGTTCATGTCTGGCCTGCTGGGTTTGGACACAGCTTTCACAAACTTCTCGGCCATCTGGATTCTGCACCAAGAACATGATTTGGTTTTTTTTACATTTCAGGTTTGCATTTAGATGATAATAAACCCTAATCAACAGCAACTAAAGCTGATTTATGAGGTCAAAATATCAATCATACCCATTAAAAAACAAAAAAGATGCTCTTTTACTTGAGAGGCAAAACTACATTCGATAAAATGTCATGTTTTCTAAGAAACTGATGCGAGTTTATGAATGAAATAAAAACAAATATCTGTCAACAGACAACTTAAAAATAGATTTAAAGGGAAAACAAGTTTTCATTCCCCATTAGGGCTGCTTGATTATGACAAATATCGTAATCACGTTTATTTTGGTCAATATTGTAATCACGAATATTTAACATGATTATGAGTGGGCCATATGACCAAAACTTTAAATGAATGATTTAAAGATAGCGATCGATATATATGAATAATATAATTTCCAATAAACTGCATAGTCTTCACTGTAAGAATTAAACTTCATTTGTTACTTATTAAAGCTACAAAAAGTCCAGCAGTGAGCGATTTTTTTGTTGTTTTATTAATATTAAGCACACAGTCGGCAGCAGGAGCCCCCTCCCGAGGACCAGCGCAAGTTCTTTTTCGCGCTTTTAAAAACATGAAAACATCTAATCAACTTAAATCAAGCACGTCCCATCTTGCAAAAGTCACGTTACACGATTTTACTGATTTGTACACATAATTGGGCTTTTACGGAGGTGCGAAAGCGCACCGCTAGAAAGGGGGCGGAATGGGGCACAATAATCGTGTTTATCTCGATTATTGTTTTTTCATAATCGTTGGAGGTATTTTGATTAATTGCACAACCCTATTCCCCATTGACAGTTATTTGTTCTTGTTTTAAGCATAAGCTCAATTTTGTTACATTTCTCAGAAAACACGGCGTCATATCTTCAATTTGCATCTCAAGTAAATGTTGATTTAAAGATGTTCAGATATTTGTATTGGAAAACAAAACAAAAATTTAAAGTGCATGCAAATTTTAATTCCATGACTTCATGAATTTAGGACTTTCAACTCCAATTTAAGACCTTTTGAAGTCTTTTAAATAATAATGAATTATAGCAATGTTTTTAAATCAATACAGCAATGCGCAGCAATATTCTGTTATTGTTTACCTGACACAAACTGTATCTTAGTGGAAAGATTGCACTTTATAAACCTGCTTAATAAAATAACTTCTTAATGAAAAATTCCTATTTTTTTTATTTTGTAGTAAGTGAAAGACAGAAAAATATAAAAATAAATAAATAAATAAATAAATAAATAAATAAATATATATATATATATATATATATATATATATATATATATACACACACACACATACATACACACACACACATACATATATATAAATGATTTAATTTGGGAATAGGCTTTGCAAAAGACCTCTGGTTGAAATGTTGATCTCTGACGTCAGTGCCGTTGAGAACGAGAGCATCGAGAACGTGCACAGCGTTGATTCTTCTCTGGGCTTTTCCCTACAAGCACAGATAAAAAGACTCAAAAAAAAATCTTCTTACAAATATGCATATTATTATTTTACTGAAATAACACAAAACTTTCCCCTTACAGTATTAATGTAAAGCTGTCATTTAACACAGTTCTCACTAGTATCAACACTAATTCTCTCTGTTCACCTCTCCCTTCAGCTCCTGGACGATCTCTACGCTCAGTAGTGTCTCTCTGGGCAGCTCCAGTTTGAAGTTCTCCAGCTTCTTCCAGCGTAACGGGGCTTTGCCGTCCCACGTGTAGATCTGAGATCTCTGCATACACCCACAGTTTAGGTTTTTCACTCTTTAAGCAGTATATAAGGATATACACGAACACAACACAACATAAATATAGGCTAAATTATATAAATATCACATTCATGGACTTATTCCTTACCCCAAGTCCCAGGAGAAAGAGCTGTTCTCCTCCTCCCACAATGCACCTGTAGTCCAGTACGTGCTGTAGTTTATCCAGATTTCCTGAGTTAAGTGCAGTTGGTCTGGAATTAAAACTGTCCATATCTGAGCCCTAAAATAAAAAAAACAGTAAGCAGAGAAATACAGTTATATGTAATTTATATAAAATATAAACTGTATTTTAAACTGTTAATTGTCAGCTTGGCACTCTTTTTTTATAACCTTTTTTCTGATCACATATTTATGTAATTATCCTAAGTTATATATCATTTGAAAGCCTAAACACTCAAAATTCATCCTGTGAAACCCGTTTTAAAGTAAAGACATTGTTTTACCATAATAATGGCACTTAAATCAATTTACCAGGCTCCTCCCCTTAGTGGGCTATGTCACGTGTCATATTACAAAATTTACTACATTATTTTATAACCAAAACTTTTGGTTCCATATTTGGTTCCAAAAGGTTCCATATTTAGTGACTATTTTGTGATAGAAATTTATAAATTTGTGACAGGAAAATGCAAAAAACCTCTCAGGAACCTCCACTTTAGTGATGTCAACTTCAAATTTGGAACATAACTCACTTAGACATATCATTTTGATTTTACAGCAATTTTAGATTCCAACATTTTCTGTAAAACATTTATTTGAAATAAAATTAAACATTAGTACAGTACATTTTCTTTACAGTAAACTTAAACTTTACAATTTAAATAATGTATCAATAATCTCATTGGAAAATGTCCCCCCCAAAAAAAAGTTTTTGTTAATTTCTCTCAACCAAAAATATAATTTCTTTTTTTTTTTTCCTTTTTTATTTTAAGGTGAATTATGACCCTGGTGTTACAGGCTTCATGTGATTCACCCACTTAGCTCTTCTATTGTAGAACATCACGTCCACAATAGCATTCCCACATTCCCAGCTAACTTCTCAAAGCCCACACACACTCTTACCTTCACAAGATCATAGAACTTTGTTTTCGGATCTGATGATGAAGGAGTGACTCTGGCTTTATCAGGAATCTGCACAAAGATAAAGACGCTCAAGGTCTCAATCATTCAAATCAGCATCAGTTTGTCCTTACAGATACCTACGCAAAACAATGCTCTTTGAAATCTTTCAGACGGCGCCACAAAGCACTAAACTAAACCTCAGTCCACTATGAAGCTCGTGGCTATAGTTTTTGGACTCACCCCCCACAGTTTGAGACATTCTTTGCGGATGTCTGCTTGCCTGGCCTCAAACAGTGTCCTAGAAAGACACACAGCCTTGTCAGTGACGCTCATACAGACTCAGACGCGTGCGCACAAACAAATAAAAGAGAGTTTGAAATGAATGGCCTGAAACACACCAGAGAAAGAATGTGTGACTCACGTATCTCTGACGTACGCGTGGATCTTACCCAACGCTTTGATCTGTACTGCACAATGGCTGCAAGACAAGGGATCAGAGTTCAATAAACAAACCTAAGCATGAATGAATGCATGCATCGAGAGAGCCAGAGAGAGAGAGACAAAAGAGGGTCAGAAAGCGATGACTATACCTTTCATTGGAGTTGATCATGAACTGGAAGAAGTCAGTGTCTCCTTTAATGATGTCCAGAGGGACGACTTCGGTAACATCTCTGTCTGAGTGTCGGAACTGATTCAGTTTCAGGTTGATGGTGAACATATATTCTCTGACAGCATCAGTGCCTGGCTTTAAACTCTTGCACACCACATATCTGCATGCAGACAGACATTAAAAAAAAAAAACGTGCTCATCAACCAATAGTGACATTATGTGACATTAATGGACATTTTTGGTTTCTAATATTAATAATAATAGCATTCATAATAAAATCAGGGATGTGCATTAATAAATAGGGTATTTTATTATTTACAGTTTTATTATTAAAAAAAAAAAAAAGACCCAGTACAAAATATCAGAATTGATCATAAAAAATAATACTATTAATCATACATTACTAGACAATTTATTTGAATAATTAGGGCTTTTATGTTGAAAAAGACTTCTCGAGTTCACTAAAGCTACAATTTAAAATAACTGCTTTCTATATATATTATAATATATTTTACAATGCAATTTATTCCTCATGCAAAGCTGAATTTTCAGCATCATTGCTCCTGTCTTCAGTGTCACATGATCCTTCAGAAATCATTCTAATATGCTGATTTGATGCTCAAGAAACATTTGATTTATTACCAATGTTAAAAACAGTTAATATTTTTTGGAAACCGTGATACACTGAGGCCCGGTTTCACAAATGGGCCTTAGCTTAAGCCAGTACTAGGCCTAAGTTAAATTAAGATATTTAAGCAACTTTTACAAAAATGCCTTAGAAGAAAACATTAAGGTGTGCATCTTGACACAGAACAATGACACTGACATATTTTAAGATATGTCAGAGCAAGATAGTTTCAGTTGAGACAGCTCAAACTTGCATTTTAGTCTGGGACTATCTTAAGCCTTATCTGTGAAACCAGAGGTACAATTCAAAAGTTGGGGGGGGGGGGGGGGTGAAATTAAGTCAGGAAATGCTAAAAAAGATTTCTAGCTTCATATCACAAGAATAAATTACATTTTAAACTATATTAATATATAAAGCATGAGAGCATTAAATAAATCTAAATTATTCCAAACTTATGACTGGCAGTGTAAATCAAAAATAAATAAAATGTAGCATTGAAGTTAAGGCCAATTTCTGCATATTCATTCAGGGAAAAAAAGCATGTACTGGTAAAAGGTATACAAATTAAAGTTTTATAAAGTATATAGGTATTAATTTATAGGTATATCATTTGAATACCTAAACACTTAAAATTCACCCTTTGAAACCCGTTTTAAAAGTTATATAAAGTATAAGGTATAAAGTTTCAGTGTCCACTGCCAGCAGCTCTCTCACATCCCCAAAGGTCTCTCACTCTTTCAAAGTAAGTCATGGACAATGAACACACACCTCTCTGAATTGGCAGGCCGGCTGGTGACGGGTTTGAAGAGCGAGACCCTCTCGAAGCAGAGGTACAGCAAATAAATCAAGCCCACGCTGAACGGTGTGAACAGGTCAAACGTCTTACACACAAAATGGCCACCTGTAAAAAGATTTTGTGTTGAGAAATGGAAGCAAAAGAGTTTAAATAATTCAAAAATTTATTTTAATGGACCATATAATGGAATAAACCAATCACAACATAAGTCCTTTACATAATCTTAAAGGCACAGTAACAAAAAAAGCCTATTAAAATGTACTCTACAGCAGTTTTAAAATATGGCTCTTCAATGCTTGAACCGTAAAAAGTATTAGCGTTGATTTGATACACCTAAAATTAGCTCTCAGTCTCAAGTAACCAAGTCTTCTCTCAGTCACATAATTACCTTCCTAATTACAGGATTTCAGAATAAATAGACTCGTGTCTGGGCGCATCCCAAGATAAAATCCAAACAGATCTGAGACAAGGCTGTACAATGATACCAAGGCAAGAAAAAGCATTAAATAATCTTCAAAGCCTAGAGAGAGACATCATTAACGAGATGAAATCATTTGGAACCGCTGTTAAAGAACTGGCTGTCCTCCAAAGCTGAATGTCTGGGACTGAGAAAAGCCATGAGACCTATGGTAACCCAAAAGAGGATACAGTGTGTCATGACAGAGATGGAAGACACACTATTGATGTTGATCGTCCCTAGAGCGGAGCATGACCAAGCTTTAATGATACTTCTTCAACATCAAGGGAACGAAAAGTCACGAAGAGGAAGAAAACAACAGACTGAGTGAAACGAAAGACATCCTTGAGGAAAATAAGGATTTTGAGTGATTTAACCAGAAAGACAACTCATCTTCCAATAAGAAGATGGCCAAATCATACACAAAAAACCCAAAAAATGGAGGCCCATGAAAACCAGAGATGTTGAGATTTTCTTTGTACCAATTATTGCAAAATGTACCTCAATAAAGTCCAAGAGAGTGTATACTCTTCATTGCCACTTTATTTATATGCATACAAACAAAAACACACACAATACCTGGTCTGATGACAGACATGGCAGTGAGGAACTGGCATAGAAGGAGCTGTTTACTCAGGATCTCCTGAATGTTCTCTTGGCCCTCCACAGAAAAACCCTGACGAGCAACACACCATCAGAATATATCGACAAATCACACAATAGCAATATTCACATTTCAACCAATCACAGAAGAGCATGTCTTACCCCGTCTGCCATTAAGAAATGCAGGCCTCGTCCTTCAGTGCTGTCTAGGACAAAGTTACGAAACGCAGTGATGTTTTCCGGCCGCGTGATGTCACCATCGCCATCAATCCCACCCTCACCTGAAACACCGGTTATGAGACATTCAAGAGAAATTCATAACATTTTCATTTCATTTTTTTTCTATTACTAGATTAAACATTTACACTACCGGTGTAAATGCTATTGGAATAATAACACTGTAATAATAATAATACTGTAAAATATTATTACAAATAACTGCTTTCTATTTTAATATATTTTTATTCCTATGATGGTAAAGCTGGTAATTTTCAGCATCATTACTCCAGTCTACAGTTCTTCACATGATCCATCAGAAATCATTCTAATATGCTGATTTGATGCTCAAGAAACATTTCCTATTATTATCAATGTTGAAAACAGTTGTGCTGCCTAATATTTTTGTTTAAACTGCGATACCCTACCATTAAAGTTACTTTTATTAAATACTGAAATTGTTCAAATATGACATTAATTACGCTACGAAAGATTTTTTTTATTTCAAATAAATGCTGGTCTTTTTTTATTCCATCGTGATTTCCAAATTGGATATTAAATATTAGGCAGCAAAAACTTTCAAAATTATTAATAATAATAAGAACCATTAAGCAACAATAATAATTGAGCACCAATATATCAGCATATCAGAATGATCATGAAGGATTTGAAGGATCATGTGACACTGACTGGAGTAATGATGCTGAAAATTCAGTTTTACATCACAGGAATAAATTTCATTTTAAAATACATTAAAAAGAAAAGTTATCTTAAATAGTCATAATATTTCACAAAATTAGTTTTAGTGTATTTTGAATTAAATAAATGCAGCATTGTTATGCATACAGTGAGGGAAAAAATTATTTGATCCCCTGCTGATTTTGTACGTTTGCACACTGACAAAGAAATGATCAGTCTATAATTTCAATGG
Organism: Tor tambroides; assembly: GCA_021397915.2. NCBI lineage: Eukaryota > Metazoa > Chordata > Actinopteri > Cypriniformes > Cyprinidae > Tor > Tor tambroides. The sequence goes on from JAFVLL020015584.1 coordinate 11,678, forward strand.
TAGGTTTATTTGAACAGTGAGAGACAGAATAACAACAAAAAAATCCGGATAAACGCATTTCAAAAAAAGTTATAAATTGATTTGCATTTTAATGAGTCAAATAAGTATTTGATCACCTATCAATCAGCAAGATTTCTGGCTCCCAGGTGTCTTTTATACAGGTAAGGATCTGACTCCCTCTCTTAAAGGGAGTGTTCCTAATCTCAGCTTGTTACCTGTATAAAAGACAACCTGTCCACAGAAGCAATCAATCAATCAGATTCTCTCCGCCATGGCCAAGACCAAAGAGCTGTCCAAGGATGTCAGGGACAAGATTGTAGACCTACACAAGACTGGAATGGGCTTGGTGAGAAGGTGACCACAGTTGGCGCGATTATTCGCAAATGGAAGAAACACAAAATAACTGTCAATCTCCCTCGGACTGGGGCTCCAAGAACTACACGGGAGGATCTTGTCAATGATCTCAAGGCAGCTGGGTCCATAGTCACCAAGAAAACAATTGGTAACACACTACGCCATGAAGGACTGAAAT
>JAFVLL020015584.1:12309-89311 GCA_021397915.2 Tor tambroides
ACACTTCCACCCCAGTGTGTTACAGTATCTGCCCACTAGCTCTTTAGAGAGACAGGCTGACCTACTAAAATATGCCTACTGCCACCAACCTTTTTCCTAATCCGCTGCTCGCCGCTTGCACAGCGCAGCAGAAGGCGTGACACAAAGGCCAAAAGGAGACGGCCCATTTAGTGTTTTTTGCCCCATGCCGTGTCACCATCAGACGCATTCGCAAAAAGCTCCCCGTCTATCATGCTGCGATACAGAGCGCGTGCACAGCGCTCGTCATGTTCTTCGGGGAAGAAAACCAGCTGTTGGAAAGGACTTACAAACTATTTTTCATGTTCTTAAGGGGTTTAGTCACACTGTCTAGCCATATCTTCAATGTTTTTCATTTTGCTTTCTTATGAAAGTGACTTAAAACAGCTTATATTCCGATCACTGAGCCCCATTATGAAAAAGCATGTGAATTTCACATTTGAACGTGTTTTTGCTTCGTATGTCATCCATTGCTGTTATTGTTAACTATTAAAAATCGTTTTCAGTAACTGATGTGAAGCTTTAAAGTTTTTAAGCTTTAAAAAAACACTTAAAAATCGTAAATGAAAATTACAGCTGGAATAAAATGAATTAAAACCCATTATTCAGATTTCACATGTGCAAGCATCAATATCCAGTATTGTTATTGTTAACTAAAATTATTACAAATTGTTTTTTAGTAATTGATGTAAAGCTGTAAAGTAAAAAAAAATATATAAAGAAAGTGACTTGAAATCTTTTATATATTCAGATTTCACTCGCATTAATCGTGTTTTTGCTTCATATCCAGTATTGTTCATTAAAACTATTAAAAACTGTTTTCAGCAGTTAAAGCTGTAAAGAAAAAAGTAAATATTACATTAAAGCAAACTTAAACTTAAAAAACCTAAATGAAAATTACAACTGAAAAAAAGCAAAATGACTTAAAATTTGCATTAATCACAGTTTTTTGCTTCATATCCAGAGTTGTCATGGTTAACTAAAACTATTAAAAATTGAAAAACTTAAAAGCATAAACGTTTAAAGTTGAAGTACTAAAACTGAAATAAAGCTATATAGAAACATTAAAACAAAATTATAATAAAAATAACAAAAGCACATAACAAAATGACTAAAATGACTAAAATTAAAAAATAAATTGAAATTTCAAAAATAAAAGCTAATTCAAAATATTAAGAAATACTATAATTGTATATGAAAATATACTTAACACATACACAAACAGCATTTGAGGCTTTTTGAGAAAACCGCACGCCGTTTAGTGAAATCACATATGATTCTGTAAAATCACAAGAAAAATGTAGTTCTTCTGTAAGACCAAATGCAAGCAAATCCCTTTGAAGGCATCATCCAGACACCCTATTTTGTGCTACTGAAATAGATCATTGATGTGACCCAGATATGCTGGACAGTGGCAGCCTGTATCTTAATGTTAAAATGCCACAGTCACCAGAGCGCCATCCTCACTCAAGCCGAAGCTTAATTAGTTTCTCGTTTTAACCCCTCGCCAAAGCTTTGGGATCTATTTGTACACCCGCTCTGGACTGGTATGGACACAGAAGATTTGCTATACTGAGAAACCCCAAACAAGCACCTCAACCGCAGTTAAAAGCATCGATTTTAGAAGCGCCGTCAAAGAGCTGAAGAGCGTAAAAGGATTTCAGACCGCGAGCTGCACGAAAAAAGACCAATTTATCAACCCTTTTGTCTTATAATCGTCCTAAGAGCACTTGCTATATAAATGAGCTCAGCCAGGCCATGGGGGCCAGATGAACTTACAATACAGTATGTCTTCCATGTGGTTAAATCTGTGGCCTGAATAGAGACCCCATAGGATTTGGAGAATTTTTCAAGAACTGTTTCCATGGTACTGTTTCTTCTTCAACGTCGTATCAAGGGTGGAAAATAATCAAAGACTTACGAAAGCACCCGCTCCAGTCTTGACCCAGAGGACCCAATAATCTCTCCTAGAGTGCAGAAAGTCTGGCCGAGGAAGGACTGTGGGAGACAAAACAATGAAGGTAAATCACAGTATTGTGGGATTCCTGCTCCACAGACACAAATCAGCAGTGACAGTCCTGTCTGGAAAATCTCAGAAAGATGGTATGAGCACTCACCTTGGATACTGTATGTCACTGAGTATAAAGACAGGTGAGGCCTGGCTGATGAAACTCTAAGCAATGGAAGGGGTGAATCAATGACATGGAAATGCATACAAAAAAGCGAGCAAAAGAAAACAACAGAAAAACAAGACAAGACTTTGAGAACTACGACAGACTCCTTCATGCAGATTTAAAGGACGCAGAGGGTCTGGGCTTTGAACGTGACACTTTTTTTTTTCCGAAGAATGAGAACTCAAAAAACAAATTGCATTCTCTTTGTAACTATTTTTGGCATGACATAGAAAACAAGCAATGGATAAATTTACACTCATTTACAGCTTGTACCTTCTGTCATCCACGTCCATTGTAGCAGAAAAGACATTAAATCAAAGTAAAACTTACTCATTGCATCGTGACTTGTCTATTCATCAGCACAGCATGTGAGACATTAAAGTTTGCTTACATGTTTTGAGATGTTTGAGCTTCTGGAGTCCACATTGTAGCTGCGTCAAATAAGCAAAAGACTGATAGTGAATTGAAAGGTCGTGTCTAAAATGCATTTTGTTTTTTGTCCTGAAACTAAAGGCGGAAAAGTATTGTCATCCACTTACACGTCAAACCGAAGGTTCTGCTTTTCTTCAAAGAAGTAATCCAAGACAAACTTCCTCACAAAGTCTGGGTTGAGAGTGTTGTCAATCACTTCTGTTCGACCAAACTAAACAAGAATGAAAGATGCATCGTTAGATTAAATGTTTTCATGGCAAGATAATAAAACATTACATAATACATAAAGGTCATTCTCCACAAATTGGTACAAAGCAGGCCTTGAAGGTGAAGTGCTTTTTTGCCAACCTAAATTGTTAGTGGAAGTATATGCTTAACCTTGTCAGAAGGTCAAACTAAATACTTTAAAAAAAAAAAAAAACTTAAATCATGTTTTTATTCTAAAATATTTTAAAGCATTCAGATTTGTTGCCAAAATTTGGGGTGTGTATAGTTTACAGTTTAAAACTCTGAATTGTGTGATTGTTATATTATTTTAAAAAAAGACAAGAAAAGAAAAGGGAAATTTATGACTAAATTCATGAAAACTTTTATGACTTTATCCCATAATTCTGACCCCCTTTTTTATTGCAATTCTGAGATTATATCTCACATTTATAATTTTTTCAGAATTTCATAATTTTTCAGAATTGAGACATAAACTCAAAATTGTGAGATATAGCCTTTCTAAGATGAAATCAAAATTGTGAGATAAAAGTCATAATTACCTATTTTATTTTTTTTCAATGTATTTTTTTCTGAATTCTGAGTTTACATCTAACTAGTTTTTGTTTGTTTTTTCTCTTTTCTCTTTCTCAAAAAAGCAAGAATCAAAGTCAGAATTGTGTGATATAAACAGATTTGTGAGAAAAAAGTCAAAATTTCCTCTTTTATTTTTGTATTCCATGGTGGAATCTGGCTCCCATTGAGTTGATACACTCAACATTATAATGTAGTTATAGTTAATGTAATAAAACACATTATTTTGACTATTTTTTGCCAAAACTTGTATACAGTAAAGAAGAATATATATTCCCATTTGTAAATGCCACTATCCTCCAATTAAACATGATGCTTGGGATGAATAGAACAGAAAAGCATAAAAGAAGCTAATATTATTCACTCAGCTGAATGTAGAATCTGCACAGAAGGAATTACTGATGTGCCAAAGCATAATAACAGTTGCTATGATCATATTTTCATGATCAGAAGCAAAATCAGCCCTCAGACTTCCTTTTTCTCGGCAGACTCAACAGCAGCCTGAGCTCTGTATGAATGTGGGGCAGGAATAGCAGCTCAGTGTGAGCTCGTACAGCTTCCTGCCAACGTACACAGCCCTGAAGCAATCAGACAGCAATTCCCATTGGGCAGGAGTCCTCAGTGGAGCTCACCGACGGCACAGGGTAATGAACTATTGATTCCTAACTCAGATTCAGACCTAAGATCATGTTCTCAACACCCCAGACACATAATCCCACCTATCAACTTAGTATCCACGCTTTCCATTATCTGCTCCTGGAGAAGTTCCGGGAGCCGATCGGTCCTTGACCGTTGGTTGCTGCATTATCTGTTTAAGGGAGCTGGCTGTTTATAATGCAGTTGCTATGCATGCTTTTGGAGGTACTTGTAATGTGAGTGGGCACTTGAGTGCTGATATGCATGCGGAGAAAGCCACTGGTCCAGATACACGGCAGCTATATAAAAGTACAGTGAATATTTCATGATGCCATCTGGAGAGCGAGATATCTCTAGAGAAGTCCAGAGCGCTCGCTGCATTCCTCAGATTTCCAATGGCAAACTACTGTTTTTTCCAACACTCAATTTTAAACTTTCCCAGAGACTGCTGATTCCTCTAATCCTGGCAAGGTGGTGGGATACAATTAGTAGCTGCATTTACAATTCTGCCAAAAGGGTCATCTTAGGATGATTTTAAAACACTGAGAGGCAATGAAACACCCAAAAGCACATTAAACTGGACAGTTCAGCACTTACCTAAAATGCTCTAAAATACAAATTATTTGCTTCTATCCATTTAGCATGGCATAATAATTTCTACTACATTCTATTGTCACGTTTTGTTGTGGTTTCTGTTCCTGTGTTTCATTTGCCAGTTTGTTGTCATTGTTACTCATTGGTTGATTATGTTCACCTGTACTGTTTAGCTCCTCACTTTTCCAGTGTATTTAAGCCTTTGTTTTCAGTTCATTTGTGTCAGTGCTTGTCTGTTTATATTGTATGATAGTTGTTTCAAGTTGCATATTTTTCCCTGTGTTTTTGCCCAGTTGCTGCTCTTTAACAGTGAACTTTCAGCTTTTAAATTTGATTTCCTTTGAGTTGATTTTTTTTATTTCTTCAGTAAATCAAAAGTAGTAATAAAATGTAATAAACTTGTAACTTTGGCACTATTTTAAATTAAAGCAGCAGTTAAAAATACATTTTCAGTTTTGCTTTGTTTTGTTTTTACTTCATAACTTTCAATTAAAAAATTCAGCAATTCAGTAGAACAACATCTGAATAATATATTTTATGATTATTATATTTTCATAAAATCAGGACTTATGTGCTTATATGTTTAAATAATTTCGGTTCTGAAATTTCTACTATTCAGAATTAGTTTACCACTGGTAAGATTTTTAACCCTCTATGGTACCGTGTTGCCTGCAGGCAACACAACATTTTTTTTTTTTTTTAATAAAATGAGACACCCATTTAATTGATCAATGCTATCTCAGGGAAGATTTTTCTAATAAATGAAAATACAAAAAAGTGGTCACATGACCCACAGGGGTCCATTTTGTTTCCACTTTCAGGACATGTGCACATCACATGACTCCATATTTTGTCCAATGAAAAGTGCATTTTTCATCGACTTTCGTACATATAATTGCCTACAAAAAATCTGAGTCACCTTCATTGGAAAGTAAAGAAGTATTTTCAAAAACTTTACATAATATTTCATCAAATGTATAATAGGAAATTACAAAAAACTGGATGTTGCCTCAAGGCAACATTGTACCGTAATGGAATATCATAAGGCCATGCAGGCATACTAGGTTAGAATACAAGTATATGATATTTGTAAGGAAAGGATTATCTAATTATCTGTAATTGAAATTATGCATGATTTTGTATTGCATTTGCAAGAATAGTATTTCTCATACTATGTTTGCACATATTATGATTTTTCTGTTGAGAGGAATTGCTTCCTCAGCTTTCACAAACAATGAGGTGTCATTAGTGAAGAAGAAGATTTTGCATGCATGTGCTTGTGTGTATGCTTGTAAGGATAAAGTGCATATTAGTATAAGGTTATGATGATTTTTCATTTTTTACTTTGAAACAACACTGATTACAATCATGTTTTGGTATGATAACAGATATGATAGCTTATACTTGTGATCCACGATGGTACAATGTTGCCTGAGAGAAACAGCTGGATATGAAATGTTACTTTTTATTAAATATGAGATGTGCAATACATTAAAATCTGTTTGTTCAAGTTAAATCTGTTTGTTTAAGTGTTTGGTTAAAGAAATTGATGTTTTCAATAAATATATTTCTTTTTTCTGCATGAAAATTTCAAATGTTTAAATTTGTCCGTTGTGGTACAATGTTGCCTTGAGGCAACACACTTTTAAAAAAATAAATAAATAAATAAATAAATAATAATTAAAATGTTTACTGATATTGTTATAGTGTCCAATTTTAAGTAGGAAAAACATCACAAATATTTTTTTCCTTGTTGAAAGAAGTCTTTTTGATTAAGAATATAGTAAAAGGCTAACCTTGTTGGGCTAACTACTAACTAAGGCTAACTACTTTCTATTTTAATATATTTTGAAGTGTAATTTATTCCTGTGATGCAAAGCTGAATTTTCAATATTACTCCAGTCTTCAGTGTCACATGATCCTTCTGCTCAAGAAACATTTCTTATTATTATCAATATTGATAATACAGTTGTGCAGCTTAATATTTTTGTGGATTTTCAGGGATTTTCTGTTTTTCAAGATTCTTCGATTAATAGAACATTCAAAAGAACAGGATTTATTTGAAATAGAAACCTTTTGAACATTATAAATGCCTTTACTGTCACATTTGATCAATTTATTGTCTCCTTTGCTGAATAAAAGTATAAATTTTAATTCTAAAAACTTACTGAACAAAGTTTTGAATGGTAGTGTATATGCAGAAAAAAAAATCCAATTTAGAAGATAACAAAATAGTAATATTGAATGTTTTATTCATGTTTGTAATTAAAAGCTTCTGCAAGTTTATGGATACTGTTTCTAAAAGAAACAGTCTCATGAGATTTATCTGGAAGGAAAATAAAAGATCGCACATCATAAAAGAAAAAGAAAAACAGCACATCCACACAAGAGCAGATAGAGGAGGAAGATAGAGGAGAATATCGACTGATAGACACTACAATCTGATAATAAGCAGAACTGAAAAAACTTCATGGTGGATCTAAAAGTATAACAATGGATCACATCAACATAACTGCAAATTGTGTCCTGATTGCAGCTTCTAGTTGTGGCCAATGGACCATGTTAATTGATAATACAGTTTTTCAAAAGGCTAAAAAAATGAACATGCTGAGCACTATATGTTTTGCTTATATATATATACTATAAAAAGCATACTAACCTCTCTCCACTCCTTAGTACCGATTCCTTGAACATACAACACAACCACTGTGAAGAGAAAATGGAAAAATAATGGTCAAACACAGAGAGAAACAATCAATAAATTGATTAAAACACTTGCAACATGTGCACAGTGGGTTTCCTTAAATGAAGCTAATGGAGATGCTTCACCGAGAGCTTCATCTTACCATCTAAATTAGAAAATGGCTTGGAGAAGTGCCTACTTCATGGGATGTGACCAGTATGGAGTATTAGTCCAAACTCCAGGCCTGTTAAGTCTAAGTGTGGAGCAGCAGGTGTGAGAATCTAACTCATCAATTACTTCACTGAATCATTCAAGAGGAGTCCAAACAGGAAGTGCCCTGACCAACAAATGGACTGCAGCTCTATGGGTGGTTGTTTGAGAAAATGTCACAAATGTCTCCACCCAGCAAGCTTTTGGCGAAAATACGAAAATTTGAGCATAAAGAATTTGGACTTGAACATTTGCTCTACAATCTGCTCATAGACCTCATGCTATCACCAAAAGATTTGTGGAAGAGCAATCAGTTGTGAAAAATTGTAACATGAGATTCATTCTCAGAAAAACTGTTATTTGTGTCTGGATATTTATTTATTTATTTATTCATTCATACATACATACATAGATTTGGAAAAAAAACAAATAATAATAATAATATATATACAGTATATGTATAATATATATATATATATATATATATATATGTGTGTGTGTGTGTGTGTGTGTGTAATTTTTTTTTTTGGAATGTTCAGAAGAAACATTTTCAAATAAATAGATAAATCCTGAAATATATATGTTCAAAAGTAACTCTCATAGAACTATCATAAGCCAATACAACTGCAAGAACTGAAAATATAAATTAAATACTGATAAAAGCAATGAAAAATAGCCTGTGTAGTCAATAATGATGTCAAATAATGATGTAAATCTCTTAAAAATGATGTCCGAAAAAATTAAACCATTATTTTCATGACTAAAATGCAAGGACATAAATTCTGCATAAAACATTTTAAACACTTCATATGGTAAAAAGTTTTAATTTAGATTTAAATTTAAGTTCTAAATTATTTTTTTTAATTATATGTAATCTATATTATATTATATTATGAGAAATATAATTAGATATATTATAATGAGAATTAATTAAATTATAAATATTATTGTGTATTTAAATTATAGATACTCTTTTAAAAAAATATATCTGATTTTTAAAAGGTAATGGTTATGAATGGGGATATGCAAATTGACTGATATTCTAATTATGAAAACAAAATAGATGTTTACGCATTTTGCATTAAACAGTAAATTGGGTCATATAATGTAAATAAGTATCCTATATGAAAATAAGTATCCTGTTAATTATGTCAGTTAACACTCAATAGACACAACTGTCTTTTTGCCCCTTGAGAATGGCCCAGGAATTTGGACATAACTAGAAAAACAAAATCACTCCAAAATAGCATTTCTTATTTTTCAAGATGCAAATGTTACTCGAAGCAGGGCATTACGAATGCATAATCTCTCTGTTGCACTGAACAAGATGAGACTGACCACATTCATTATTTTCAACTCCTCGAAAAATCTGCTGTAACTACATTGGGCCGGCTAATGTTTAACGATTTCACATAAATTACATGGAACAATCATCAGAGCACAAAAAGCATTTCAGGAAGAGCAGAGACACCTATTCAGGTATGACCTTTGCCAGATCAACCGAGGAACTGATTTAGAATAAATCTCAGTGCAAATTATGGCAACTCAGATGTCAGTCAAGCATTTGATTGCTGTAAGCATAAGGGTGAAGGATTAATAAATGTTATAATTTTGGCTTCTCTGACTAAGGCAGGTTTAAAAAGGCAAGCTTTTTTTTCCAACTCAGAGATTACTTTGGAAGGAAAGTAGTCCCTTTGATACTACCAGAAAAAGCAGTAGGAAAAAAAGATATGTCCTAAGGGTACAACACTTTCAGCAATAGCTTCACATACCAAATAGCCATGAATAACTCATCCAGAACGTTCCCACTTGTTTTCAAGGCAACAGCAAAATAATTCATGTGAATAGCATTCATGGCTATTGACATAATTTGGGAAGGGAAAATGCTTTGTGTTTCTGCTCAGTGGCTGACCCTCTGAGAGATGGAGAAAAAAAAAAAAACTTTGAATAGTGCAGTAAAAAAAATATGGCCACGTTTATATTATCATGCAAGATGACCATTGTATTACCCTTAAGAACAGTAAATACAACTCAGTCAGAATTATTATATGCTCATTAGTCAATCAAGAAAATCAAAAAACTCTAAATGAATATGTAAATGCTAAATTTTAAATGCTAGTTACATTAAAGCTTATGCATGCAAACGTTTGAGACGACAGATAAGTTTTAATAAAATAGTTTCCTGTGTACTGTGCGATACATAATGTGCTCTGCTTATTATTTATTAAAAATAGTTATAACACATTAAAAAATAAACAGATCACAGTACATGACAATGACAATGTTATCATAAGACCTCATCACATTTCATTTTTAGCTCAGCAAAATATGTGTTCAGTTATTACATAATACATTTTTAAAAATACATAAAATACTACAAATTAAAACAGTTACTTAAAACATTAAATCCAATTCAACTCCTATTTAATAATAGGTCAAGGAAGCAATAAAAAAAAGTCACGCTCTATAAATATATAGATGATGTACAGTATATGAGCATATTGCATGATATATATGAGCATACTGATATATGTGAGCATACATATGAGCATATTGCATTGTGGGATACAGTACACAGCACACAATGTTTTGCCAAAAATATTAGGTTATTCAGGTAATCCATGCATAATACAGAAAATCTGCATACTGTGTATATCTAATGCATAAACAGTAGGAGTATTATGATAATGTATTATTCAGACATATCCACAGACTACTTGGGTCAAGCCTCACATCAAGGAGCAATCACTAAGACCAGGACTTACCTGGCGCTGACCTTGAGAATGTATCAACATCCAGCAAATTCCTGGAGAAACAGAAGAACAGAGATGCTCAAGCACAATGCAGGCTGAAAAAAATAATTGCTGGCTATAATAAACCAACAAAACCTAGCTAGAGGAGATTGTTTTATTGTTCTTAGAACAGATGGCTGCACAGAAACAAAAACAGCTTCTATGTTTGTCCTGTGTGAACAAAGAGACTCACTGATGCTCAGGTCAGAGCAGGCTTGAGTTTTCTCCTGCCAAACATCAATAATGAAGGTCATGAACATTACAAGTACACATGAAATCAAAACTGACCCTATTTACGTTATTATTCTTATTAATAATCCAGGTGCCTTATGTTATTGTAGTGGAAAACATGTGTGGTAGTAGTTTCCTTTGAAAATAAATAAATAAATTATTTCAATGAAAATCATTTCTGAGAAATTAAAAACAAAAAACATTTTCAGATAATTATCAAAATATATAATGAACTTTACTGGGACGTTTTGTCAGCATATGGCTTACCCTATTTACTTTTTTTAATGCACGTTCCTGGGGCCTGTTTCATAAAACAAGTTTACCAAACAAGCCAGGTTTATTTCAGTTAGTCTGAATTATTGTCAGTTGATTTGGTTCAAAATAAATCAGAATTACTGAAATAAGCCTGGCTTGTTTGGTAAACTTGTTTTATGAAACAGCCCCCTGGTCTTATTCTGCATGATTCATTAGACATGCCATTATAAAGAAAATGAATCTGTCTTTATAATCTTTTATCAAAATGTCATAATTTGGTGTTCTTCAAAATGACTTTTCCTTACAGATAAATTCTTTCTTTTCAACCACTCGACTCCATTTTGGCACATAACAGCCAGCTTACACAATCCTATCAATTCCCACTTGATAAAATCAAGTCTCATCCCACATTTTTCTCATTCCATATCTTGTTTCAATTCAAAATGCATCACGCTACAGAAGTTAAATGGGTTGTGAACAGCATTTCAAACTGACCTTAAGAAATATATTTTAACAAAGACTGTTGATCAAAAGTAATGTTTCATAACTGCTCCGACGGCAACAACATCTATTTATCTTTTGACTTTCCATCCATCAGTCTGTTATTGGTCTCTGAAGGTGCATTTAAATTTAAAGACCAGACCGCGTTAAAATGGACATGATGGATGGCCAGTAACAGGAACCCATAGATATTCTCTCACAGGAGAATTGTGTTTGTGGAATAAATAGATAGAGGAATAGAAGAAAGGCTAGAGAAGTACAGCAGAGAGCACATTAATCCATCCGACTGAGCGGAGAATCGATTCCATCTCTAGTCTGCAGGATGCGGCTCTGAGCAACAGGAGGTATTGCCTGACATCTGGTGTGACGCCAGCTGTGACGTTTTAAACCTGAATAAACGGGTCCTGAAGCTCTGACATCTCAACAGGGAGCGCTTTCACGTGCACCTTACTGAGGGGGATCCCTTGACATACCGTGTGGCTTCGGTCATTGGGTTTTAGTTGATGACCTTGATCACCGGAATAACACGCCACAAACTTCCTACTTACGCATTCACCTCCTCCGTTATGGTTGGGCATATTTATCACGTTAGTCAAACATGTGAATTTTATTACTGCATGTAATCAAATCACCTAGCCTGCCAGCAACCTCCAAATCAGGTTATGAAGATCAGCTGATATATAATTCAAACTTTGACGCACCCCAGTAGACCTACATAGCTGTAGCCTGCTGTCTTCGTCTTAAACAAGACACCATGAAAGCTTCACTCAAAGGAAAACAGACTGACAGTACAGTACAGCATTTTCCTTTCCGATGCTGCCAGGCTAGAGTCACACATTCAAAAAAAATATACAGAGAAAATATTTTCCTTTGCTTCTCCAAATATGATTGGGAAGATGGGAATTTACAAGCTTTCCCTGACAAACGCAACAGATCCTTTAAGATCTTCGGGTCTGAGAGTCTTCAGCACATTCCCTCGTTCTAGTTTCCCTCCAGACTCTCCCTTATCGAGTGACACAGCGGCATCTGCTGCAATCTGTGTTGACAGTGACAAACAACCTTGATGAATTGGCTTCCCCTGTGAACAGCTTCCACAACTTGCCGGCATAATGCAGTGAGAGAAAGACACTCTTTCACTAACTTGTTGCCTTGTAAAGTGGTATCAGTTTTGAATGCTTGTATGCGACTTCATAATAGATTAAAGTTTCCTGTGGAGTTTTGAATATGGGCAACTACTCAAAGCCATCAAAACTGTAACTGCTGGTTGCTTTCATCGCTAATTCCTAGAGAAAAGCACAGTTAGTATGCAAAACACGAATTAAACATGGCCAAAAGTATGTGGACACCAAGTATAAAGAGTTGACGCTAAAATTCACAGGGCCCGGGACATCATTTTAATGAGTGGGCTGTCTCTCACCAAGGTTCTATGAGTAGGCTACATCACTGAGGACCTTGGTGGGCAACAAACTGTTGCAACAAAGTTAGAAGCAGAATGTCACTAGAGAACCCAGGCTCATTGGAAAAACATGCCTGTGACAACATTTTAGCAAAATTACATTGCTTCTTGTATGTTTCGCAACACTTTCAAAGTGAAATGTTCAGTGAGTGGCACCATTTACTGAACGGTTTTATCCGTAAAGATGAATCTAGGAACGTTTTATTACAATGGTTGTTGTACGTATTGCAGCAGTTCGAAAATATCCAGGGAGTGGCGCTAAAAGGTTAATTGCGTTTAAAAATGATGTACCACCTATACTAAATCTAACCGATAGTATTAACAAGAGCATACGTAAGGTAAAAACACATTTGCTTAAGCAACCATGTCGTTTTAGTTGGATTCTACAACTCTTTGCGCTCTTTTATTGTGACTCATGTTTCGTGGGATACAAGTGCAATGCTGTACATCAGAAAAGCCATACATATGGAGCTGGTTATGTGATGCATACATCAAAATGTATTAGTTTACAAATCAAGCACCATGGTATAAGTATTTTGAGATAATAACATAGTACTGCGCATGAAAACGTGAAAGTAAGTCTTTATTGATTGATAATCTGCTCCGTAATCATAATTTGTGTGACAAGGAATAGAAGTTGTTGGTGTTTTACTGCTGCTAGCAGGCATTTCATGCAGTGAATTATATATATATAGGTACATTTTTGGAGTTCTGCAAAAACGTAGGCAGAGTTGTGTTTTTTAACCTAGGCTGTAAAATTAATTAATTCACTCAAAAATAAAAACAATTTGGTCATCAATTACTCACCCTTATTTACAAACCTGTATGGCTTTCTTTTTTCTGCAGAACACAACTGATGATATTTTGAAGAAAATTGTTAGTTGCTTAAACCACCGCTTTTGGCCAAAATATGAGCCCATAATCCATAATAACACTTTCTCCAGTGGAAAAAGTCCATCTCCTGTTATCCTTTCACATCAAAATCCATGTTTGTTTAGAACTGTTTTGGACTGTTCTTCCTTGTAAACAGTGCTTGATCTATGCATATTTCTAATTCAGATGAGAAAAATTCTCCACCAAAGAAAGCAATATTATGGATAGAAGACTCATATTTCAGCCAGGAGCAATGATTTGAAGTTAAAAACCATCTTGAAGAATTTGTTTCTTACAAACACGCAGCTTATTGCTTCACAAGACGTTAACTGATGGACTGGAGTTGTGAGGATTACTTATAGATTATTGTGATGTTTTTATCAGGTGTTCAGTCTCTCATTCTGATGGCACCCATTCACTGCAGAGGATCCATTGGTGAGCAATGTAATGCTAAATTTTTTCAAACCTGTTCTAATGAATAAATAAACACACATACATCTCGGATGGACTGAGGGCAACTAAATTTTCAGCAAATTTTCATTTTTTGTGTGAACTATTCATTTAATATTTCACTTTAGTAGAATTTGAACAGGATGTCCATACACTACACTCAGCCATGTAGTGTAGTAAGTCCAAAACTCAAGCCATTTGTACCCTGTCCTGCTACACTTTTTCTTTTTTTCCTTTTTTTTTTTTTTTTACCAGTGAGATGTCATGCCACCAGACACTGCCTCAAAGTGCAGCAGAAACCCATTGGGCATCTAGAAGCGGAGCGTATTTCATTGCTGTATTTCATTTTTCATAAATCCTGATCTGTTGCATTCATATCCCAGCAGGCTACTATGAAATATGTACCATGAGGTACCACTTGCTCTATTTTCTTGCCCCCGTCTTCCACCTCAGCCGAATTACTGCTGAAGGCTCAGCGGGCAGAGCCTGGCGGCCGCAGATGTGTCTCATGTATAAAGAGACCTCCCTTGGATATCTGGGCAAGCAGTGTCTGAAGTGAAGGCTTTATGCAAACACACAGACAGCATCAGCAGTCAACACATTCATTATTCAGGAAAGAGTCTGTGCTGTTGTTTGTTGCCAGTGGTGTCTGTCCAACAAGGAGAGAACGGTCCAGAGGGACACAGCGAGGGAAGAGGTCAGCCAGGCATTAAAAAAGGTCGCCCTTTATGGACACAGATTAAACTGTGATTTGGATTATATAAGTGTTTGTTTCATTTACATTTTATGAAAAGCAACAAATCATAAAATGCAAAATACTCAAAACATGTAGCTAAACAATCATTTCCTCAGGCAGCAAAGACTTGACGTGCAGCATCAGACAATTACGAGCTATTTTCAACATGAAAGTTAAGCACAAATAGACAACAAAAATAAAATATGACTCAAAGATCAAAATAATTATGATATCTAACTCCACAAATCACGTATGACCAAGAAAGGGGTCGAATCCACCTACAATGCCCAAAAATGCTGTCTACGTAGGGAACTCATTAGATTTTGAGACGCTATCTGCAAGTCATGAATCCAAACAGACAACTCGGACAAAGAGATTCACCTAAACCCTTACAAAAAAAGAATGTGGTAATACCATAGTACAGTAATGCTGTCAAAAACAATTATATATATATATATATATATATATACACCAAAAATTCAAGATTGACCTAATGTAAAAGTTAATGACCTTGAAAACAGAAGAAGAAAAAAAGACTGACCACTATTCTGAATATTAGACATGTCCCTTTCATTGGTTATGTAAAATGTAGCAAGAAGTAATATGGTACTGACATGTTTTTTGACATGGTATTACCATCACTGACTGTACTATTACCATAGTACTGCCACAGTACTGATTTGTAAGAGTATGGTTGTTGCTGCCCTATACACCATGATACTGAAAGATTACCATATTCCTGTACCATGGTATTTATACGAAACTCGAATTCCCCTCAAGCAAGAGTGATACGTGTCTCGTAAATGTATAGACTATCCAACATTTTTCCAATAGTTAATTTTTTGCTGAACTCCTCACTCGCCTGTTTGTAGGCTATATTTTTTAAGACGCTTGGTTTAATGGCATCTTCTAAATGACCAAATTCAAATGTAGGCAATTTTAATAGTTAATAATATTTTCCAACGAACAAAAACATACACAGCGAAAGCCAAAAGAGAAAAGACAACGCTTTTAAGACATGCCGAATTATGAATATTAGTAATACTATAATAAGCGATATTCAATCTTACCTGCATGAGACGGTGATCTCTATTTTGGTGGCAGGTACGCTGCTGTTTAACGGATCAAACTCCCCGATCG
The DNA here is from genome assembly GCA_021397915.2 of Tor tambroides. Taxonomy (NCBI): domain Eukaryota; kingdom Metazoa; phylum Chordata; class Actinopteri; order Cypriniformes; family Cyprinidae; genus Tor; species Tor tambroides. Next base: position 28,289 of record JAFVLL020015584.1, read on the forward strand.
ATGCCATTGCAGCTCCTCGGGAGTTTGAGATAAGTCTTCAAATGACTCCAAAATCTGGGTCTCACTCGTCTCAGGCGTCACACGTGTAATATAACCCCGCAAACTGGCGCAGAAATGTGGCTTTCCTTACAATCTGGACAGAGCGAACATCACCGGTCCGTTTGAGTCTGACCCCCTCGCGCACCTGAGGAAAGATTTCCTCGCGCGTTTGATCGGCAGGTAGGTAGAGTCTGACTGGACCTCCTCTCGCCCACCCTCAGCGCGGACACTCCGACTCCGCTTTGAAAACTTAAATTGAAAACATCAATTTTTAATATTACAGAAGCCATCCAATATTTATGAGATGTGGTGTCAGATATGGATCTGAAACCTTTGGGGACGTTTAATCTATTGATGTGTGGAAACGATTTTCAAATATCCAGTTTTCCAAACGCCCACGGTTTTTAAAATCCGGTTGAGCTGTGGTAAACGTCGATGTTGCGCAATATAAATAGCAAAAATACTCAAGTAGCCTACTCCTCAGCACCACATGTCAATACACGAGTTCTGAATCTGCTGATAAATCGGAAAGCACTATGGCTGTGTCTCAAAATCTAGTGAGCTGTCTGCATAAACAGCATTTTTTGGCCATCAAATGTTCGATTTAAACATTTAAGCGCAACTATGTTCAAAAATGCTGTCTAAATTAACAAAAAAGCACCAAATGTTCTTTAAAGTCAAGGTACACGGTAATCATTCACTATACAAAAGCACAATTGTATTCTATATTAAGAAATTAGCATGTATTGTTTTGCTGATAAATCAGAAATCAAATTCTAGTGAGCTGCCAACATTTTTGGCCATCAAAATGTTCGATTTAAACGTCTGCTACACTAACAAGGACTGTAAGTATTTTACGTTCCATAATACCATGGTAGCCTACATTAAAATTGTAATCATTCACTATATAAAAGCACCATTTTATTTATGTATGCATGTGATAGGCATTTTTTTATATTAATAAATGTATTGTTTTGAAACTGCTTTGGTTTTGTCTCAAAATCTAGTGATCTGCCTACCTAGACAGCAATTTGGGGCATCTTATGGTTGAATGTGTGCTTAAGTTGCTCAAAAATACAGTCTAAACTATTTATTTAAAATGGGATGGCATGATTAAAAATGAGGAAATCTAGTAGCTTGATATATTATCATTACCATAGCATGATACCACTACAGTACGTTTTGTAAAGTGAAATTTACCCAACATTTGAACTTTCAAAATGTTTGATTCAAACAGCTAAATGCACCTATGTTCCCCAAAAATGGTACATAAATAACCAACTGTGGACTATGCATTATCATTAAAAAATGACTAAAACATATTAATAAAAACATTATAAATGGCATTACTATGACACCATGTCACAAAAACTATGGTAATATTATAGAACATCTCTAAAATATATATATAGCACCATAATGCCACTTTTGAATAAAAAACGTGGTAGTGCCATGGTATTTTTTTGTCCTTTTTTTGTAATTGAATCCCCTTTGGTCAATTTAATTTTAGTTTCCAGTCATCTTCAAAATGACCAGACTTTTAATCTTGATTTTAATAGAACTCTGGTGCCCTGAGGGAAGATAGAATACTGTTATATCTTCTGGATGCTTTCCCTACTGGCTAGTGATGGGCAGTATTGCTGCGGCGCTGCTCAATTGCTTTTGGGAGATGGCACATTGAACCTCTTGGCCAGAAAAGAAAGAGAGAGTGTGTGAATGGAGACGGGGGGAAAAACAGAGTTTGCATACGTTCCCGTTTGGTTACCCAGCCAGCGAGCAAGCGAGCCCTCGGCTGAGAGGAACCTCTCTAACGGAAGCCATCTAAAGGGAAATTTAATTGTCCTTTGAGGTGAATCTCTGCTTAGCTTTCCAGTCACAAACTCAAAGCAAGAGATGGATAGGAAAACAGGGTGTAGGAGACTCTCATTACACCTGCATACAAAAGACCGCCTGTGTCCCGCCGTCCTTGAGATGCCAGAAACCTACAGCTTCGGAGAAGAAATGAAAATACACAGCAAGATACACAATATGCTCATTAGTGATGTGTCAGTCATGGTGACAGTTCATGTATTGTTGTTCTAGAGGAGCAAAATACAGATATAAAATCGTACTGAGTAAAAGACATGACAAAAAAAATTGGACCTGCCATGAGGATGTTCCATCTTTCCCTCCTCCTGCGAAGGCGGCATCGCTATCCTGAATCATAAAACCTGGGGTTCAGGATGTAAAGAAACTCCTCGGCCTAAAGTATTAAAGTTTGACATGAAAAACAATCAGACTGGTGGCCGATACAACGGGTGAAAAAAATCCCATGGACTTAAAGAAGGGACATCTAGAGACCAGAATATCAGCAAGTAACCAGAAAGCAACGCATTAAAATCCATTAGAACACCTTAGCAAACATGTAGCCATTCCTGAGTTGACCTTTGCAGAAACAAAAACTCAGTTTCTCAACTATTTCATTGCAAAATGTAACTATATTATCGCACAGCTCTATATATTAAGCTGGATATATAACTATGTCCAATTTTACCCACGTACAGTATACTCACAAAAATAACTCCAATTTTAGCATCCCTGCAGTGGTTACCTGTTAAATATCGGATTGATTTTAAGGTCCTAGTATTAATTTTTCAAATTTTAAACGTTCTTGAGATCTGCTGATAAACTTCTGCTCCAGGTACCGCGGCCCCGAATTAAGCGAAAAGGAGATTGGGTCTTTTCGATTGCCGCCCCTCGGCTATGGAAGAATCTACCACTAGCCATTCGCTCTGCCCCCTCTGTCTTTGCTTTTAAAACGGCTTTGAAGCAGCACCTTTATATTATGGCGTTTGAGTCTGATTGAGGAGAGATGTAATATATGTTTTCATTTTAAGATGTTTGTTATTGTCTTTGTCTGGTTTTCTTGAATGCATTGTACAGCACTTTGGGCTGCTCTTGAGGCAGTAGAATTGTGCTATACAAGAAATAAACTAAACTAAAAAAAGCGACATACTATATAGTAAAATTCACAAAACGTAAACTATATTGTCTGCCATATGCGACTATGAAGCATTAAAAGATTACGATAATATAAACATTAATGGAACAGTTCACCCAAAAATGAAAATTTGCTGAAAATACACTCACCTTCAGGCCATCCAAGAATGTTTTTGCTATTTGCATATTTCTCTCCTGATTCAAACACAGCTTTTTGATTTATAATACATTAACTGATGGACTGGAGTGGTGTGGATTACTTGTGAATTATTGCGATGTTTTTATCAGCTGTATGGACTCTCATTCTGACGGCACCCATTCACTGCAGAGGATCCATTGGTGAGCAAGTGATGTAATGCTAAATTTCTCCCAATCTGTTCTGATGAAGAAATAAAGTTATCCAGAATTTGATGGCCTGATGGCCTCATTTTTAGGTCAACTATTCCTTTAACAGCTGATTTGAAACAATGTGTAACGTGAAGAGCGCATCCAAAAAAATTGACTTGATGTTTCCTTCAGAAAATCCCCCCCACCCAAAAAAAAATCTAGTTCTGGCATTTGTAAGTTTTCATTGTTCAAACACTTCATTCAGACAGTCTGTTCTTCCAGATTGTGTGGCTTCTCAATGCAAGCAGAAACAAATGCAATGTCTTCTCAGCAGAGGTCCCAGCTCCAAATCTTCAGTCACAGTTTTCTTTCCCTACAATGGAGCATAAAATCAAGTGTTATGCTCTTCTTGGTCTCCTAGCTTTTGTCGCAAAAAAAAAAAAAAATCACAGCTGTAGAGTGTCACACCCACATCTCAAAATCCAATCCACAGCATATGAATATAACCTAGTCCCACCGCCCTTCATTTTTTCTGTTTTTGGTAAGCCATTACACGTAAGAAAACATCTGTCACCACTTCCATTTCATTGTGACTTTAAACCCAATAGAGACGAATAATGAAGCGGACCACTATTACTCAAGGAATAAACGTCCTCAGTGGTTTAATGTAATCAACATCACAAACAGGTTTAAAATTTAAATCTTTTTCCAAAATCACCAGAAATGGCAAGTAATACCCAATCTAATGTTTTTAAACACTGAAAAAAACTAAATGAAGAAAACAAGGCAACACATGCACACAGTAGAGCGAATGCACACTGCCATGCTGTTTTACACGGTCATCTTCTGGTTTGCACTGATCTGCAGCTACACATCTGATCGATTAGTGGAGGAATAATGCATGTAAGGAAGCAAGTTTTGAAGTTCAGGAGAAAAACATGTGGACAAGGGAAAAGCAATGTCATCTAAGTCTCTTTCTCCTCTGAAGATAACGGACACACGCAGATACACACCACCGGGGCTATATTGGAGAAAGCCTTGAAGTGTGAAGAAACAGAGTTTGAATGTTTCTCAGCAGATTCTGGTGAAAGCTACAGTGCCCCCTGGTGGCGAGGAGAATGTACAGTCTATCCTATGTTCCTCAGTCTGGTATGACAGCATGATTGTGATGTGTATGTTTGTTTTTATTGTTGATAGTGCTGATGGATGAAGGAAAGCACGTTGTCTTTAGACAGTTTGTCGGGGTTGACCCGCGTCTGGGAGTCGTGAACTCGGACACCTTCCTCCCAAGCCCAAAACAGCCTGTCTTGATGACATGCACTGAGAAACAGAAGGAGAACAGAGAAACAAACAAAAAAGTTATGAAATAAAGCATACAGGTGATTTATGAATGAGAATGCATTACATTACACTATCAAGTTTAGGGTCAGTACAATTTTTTTAAGCAATTAATACTTTTATTAAGCAAAGGCACATTAAATTGACCAAAAGCGACAGTAAACACTTTTACATTGTTACAAAAAGATTCCTATTTTAAATAAAGAACGATTTCTGAAGGATCATGTGACAATTGAGACTGAAAAATGACATAACTGGATTAAATTATATATTTAAAATATAGTGCATCAAACACATATTTCACAATATTACTGTTTTTTTTACCAAAGAAATGCACAAGAGACCTATTTCAAAAACATTAAAAATATTACCAATCCCAAATTTTTGAATAGTAGTATATATATATATTCAATTAAAAATTAATTGTTTGAATTTTAACAATGAATATTAAAGGAATGTTAGGCTCTCCTGACTGCATCTGTGGTCTGTTGATTAATTTAAAAAAATTGCGTAATGCAAAAAAATTGCATTACGCAAAAAAAAATTTACGCAAAAAAATTGCGTAATGCAAACTAGTTTGATAAAAATCAGCAACCGAAATAGTTATATTCAGTTTCAAACCTTCTGTCATGATCATGTAAACCAGTTAAAGCAACAACTTTGCATGATGACAAATATTATTACATTAATAACACATAATCAGAAGTCCCACTGCTAAAAGGACAATGCAAATGAATTTAAATCTCATTTTTTTGTGTGGAATAATTATTTTAAATGTTTTTAAAAAAGTATTTACGCTTTGGAATGCCTTGTTCCATAGTACATTACTATAAACATGACTTCCGTTCCATTAAAAGTATTTTCCAATGCAACTAAAAGCACGCCACAGCATGCCCGCTTGCTTTAAACCCAGAACATTCCTTTAATGAAACTACAGAGCAATAACCAACCAGTATCTGAGAAAAATGCAATACGATTAAAAAATACATTAAAAAGGATGCTGGGGGTTTAGAGAGATACTCGTTCCTTTGAAGGTCAGATGCTACATAAAGGCCAGAAATATTTGTGCAATATCTTTGAGAAAATTCAAGCTATGTAATGCAATTTTGCTGCTCAGGGCTTCAATCCAAAATCAGTTGCCAGTGTAGTGCCAGTCATGCAGGATTACTTTATTGGCACTTTAATACTTACTGGAAAGGTGCCACAGAACCAGGCGGCAGTGCATAAGTTGATTCTTTGGTCTGCTTATTGTAAAAAAACTTTCTTTTAGAACTTTTGCTGAACGCCATTGTCCATGGGTCTGTCAAAAAGAGAGAAAAAAAAAATGACAAATTCATCTTTAACAAGGAACTTCACTAATATAATCCCTCTTATTCTGTCCTTCTCTCTCACCATTTACTGTTTTGATGATGTAAAGGCCGCTAGGGAGGAAATGACGGTCATCTCTGCCTGTGTACGACAGTCTTGGCATCCCACCCGAGCTCTTGGTTACCTTCATTTCCAACCTGAGGAAAAAAAAATAAAAAAATAAAAATATCTAATAAAAAAATAAAATAATCTACACGTATGTGATGGCTGTGGTTAAACACACCTCACAAAGATCTTCTCCATCTCCTCTAACCTATAGACTTCCTTCACTCTAAAAAATAGAGAGAGAATGAATGAATAAATGTGGCTGGCATACTGATTTGCAGTATCATCATAAACATGAAAGATCCTGTCTAGGCTCTAGTAAAACACAGTATCTTCATTAATTTTACATACTGCACCCTCCGGTGTTCACAGGACTTCCTGGCCCCCAGGGCTGTCCCTGACATGGCAATTAGCACAACCGCAAAGAGAAAGGAATATTACCGGATGGGGTTCATGTCTGGCCTGCTGGGTTTGGACACAGCTTTCACAAACTTCTCGGCCATCTGGATTCTGCACCAAGAACAAGATTTGGTAACGCTTTACAATAAGGTTCATTAGTTATTAGTTAATTACATTAGTTAACATGAACTAAGAATGAACAATAAAACTTAGTTTATGTTAATTTCACCATTTACTAATGCATTATTAAAATCACAAGTTTACAAAATAGACAACTTAAAAATGGATTTAAAGGGAAAACAAGTGTGAAGTTTTCTTTCCCCATTGACAGATATCTGTTCTTGTTTTAAGCATAAGCTCACTTCATTTTGTTAAGCTTCTCAAAAAACAAGGCGTCATATCTTCAGTTTGCATCTCAAGTAAATGTCGATTTTGGATATTTGTATTGGAAAACAAAAGACACATTTGCAGTGCATTCAAATTTTAATTCTGTGACTTCATGAATTTAGGATTTTCTGCTCCAACTTAAGACCTTTTAAAGTCTTTTAAATAATGAATTATAGCAATGTTTTTAAATCAATACAGCAATGCACAAAGTGTATCTTAGTGGAAAGACTTCACTTTATAAACCTGCTTAATAAAATAACTTTTTTTTTGTAGTTATTAAAAAAAATGATTTGTACATGTAATAATTTAGGAATAGGTTCTGCAAAAGACCTCTGGTTGAAGTGTTGATCTCTGACATCAGTGCCGTTGAGAACAAGAGCATCAAGAACGTGAACAGCGTTGATCCTTCTCTGGGCTTTTCCCTACAAGCACAGATAAAAAGACTCAATATAAAACTTCTTACAAATATGCATGTCATTTGTTTTCTGAAATAACACAAGAGCTCTTTCCCTTTACAGTAATAATGTAAAGCTGTCATTCAACAAGGTCCTCTCTAATTTCTGTTATTCTATTAATTATTGTTATACTAATTCTCTCTGTTCACCTCTCCTTTCAGCTCTTGGACGATCTCTACACTCAGTAGTGTGTCTCTAGGCAGCTCCAGTTTGAAGTTCTCCAGCTTCTTCCAGCGTAACGGGGCTTTGCCTTCCCACGTATAGATCTGAGATCTCTGCATACACCCACAGTTTAGGTTTTTCACTCTTTAAGCAGTCATTATATAAGGATATATGAGACCACAACACAATATAAATATAGGATAAATGATATAAATATCACATTCTTAGATATATTCCTTACCCCAAGTCCCAGGAGAAAGAGCTGTTCTCCTCCACCCACAATGCACCTGTAGTCTAGTACGTGCTGTAGTTTATCCAGATTTCCTGAGTTCAGTGCAGTTGGTCTGGAATTAAAACTGTCCATATCTGAGCCCTGAGATAAAAAGACAGTAAGCAGAGAAATACATTTATATTTGATTTATATAAAATATAAACTGTATTTCAATCTGTTAATTGTCAGCTTGGCGCTCTTTTTTTATTACCTTTTTTCCTTATCACATATTTAAGTAATCATTCTAAGTTAGATATCATTTGAAAGCCTAAACACTCAAAATTCATCCTGTGAAACCCGTTTTAAAAATCAGACATTGTTTTACCATGGAAATGGCGCTTAAAATCCATTTAGCAGGCTCCTCCTCCTAGTGGGCTGTCACGTGTCACATTACAGAATTTACTACAGTGATTTCTAATCAAAACTTTTTCTAATCTTTACAGATACAGAACACATATCATTGGAAAGGTCTCAAGGTTCCATATGTAGTGACTATTTTATGATGGAAGTAATATTGTGACAGGAAAATGCAAAACACCTCAGAGGAACCTCTATTTTTGTGATATCAACTTCAAATTTGGAACATACCTCACCTTAGACATATTTTGATTTTACAGCAATTTTAGATTCCACATGTTTTTGTAAAATATTTATTTTAGACAAAATGAAACAAATTTAGTACAGTGCATTTTCCTTACAGTAAACAAACTTTTTGTTAATTTCTCTTAACCAAATATATAATTTGTTTTTTTCTTTCCTCTTTATTTTGAGGTGAATTATGACCCTGACTTTATAGGCTTCATGTGATTCACCCACTTAGCTCTTCTATTGTAGAACATCACGTCCACAAGAGCATTACCACATAACTTCTCAAAGCCCACACATACTCTTACCTTCACAAGCTCATAGAACTTTGTTTTCGGATCTGATGTTGGAGGAGTGACTCTGGCTTTATCAGGAATCTGCACAAAGATAAAGATGTTCAAGGTCTCAATCATTCAAATCAGCATCAGTTTGTCCTTACAGATACCTACGCAAAACAATGTGCTTTGAAATCTTTCAGACACCACCACAAAGCAGCAAACTAAACCTCAGTCCACTATGAAGCTCGTGGCTATAGTTTTTGGACTCACCCCCCACAGTTTGAGACATTCTTTGCGAATGTCTGCTTGCCTGGGCTCAAACAGTGTCCTAGAAAGACACAAAGCCTTGTCAGTGACGCTCATACAGACTCAGACACGTGCGCACAAACAAATAAAAGAGAGTTTGAAATGAATGCCCTGAAACACACCAGAGAAAAAAATGTGTGACTCACGTATCTCTGACGTACGCGTGGATCTTAGCCAGCGCTTTGATCTGTACTGCACAATGGCTGCAAGACAAGGGATCAGAGTTCAATAAACAAACCTAAGCATGAATGAATGCATCGAGAGAGCCAGAGAGAGAGAAACAAAAGAGGGTCAGAAAGCGATGATGATACCTTTCATTGGAGTTGATCATGTATCGGAAGAAGTCAGTGTCTCCTTTAATGATGTCCAAAGGGACGACTTCAGTAACGTCTCTGTCTGAGTGTCTGAACTGATTCAGTTTCAGGTTGATGGTGAACATGTATTCTCTGACAGCATCAGTGCCTGGCTTTAAACTTTTGCACACCACATATCTGCAGAAAGACAGCATTAAAAATCAGTACCTCAAGCTCATTAACCAATAGTGGCATTAAGTAACATTAGTGGATGTTTTTCATTTTTAATAATAATGATAGCATGTATAAAAAAAAAAAATCCTGAAAGAAAAAATTCTGAAGGATCATGTGACATTGAGGACTGGAGTAATTATGCCGAAAATTCAGCTTCACATCACGTGAATAAATCACATTTCAAACTATATTAAAATATAAAGCATGAGAAAAACAAAAAAACTAATTATTCAAAACTAATGACTGGCAGTGTAAATATATAAAAATAAATAAAATGCAGCATTGAAGTTTAAGCCAATTTCTGCATATTCATTTAGGAAAAAAGCATATACTGGTAAGCTGAACAGAGAAACCCAGGTATATAAGTTTCAATGTCCACTGCAAGCAGATTTCTCACATCCCCAAAGGTCTCTCACTCTTTCAAAGTCAGTCATGGACAATGAACACACACCTCTCTGAATTGGCAGGCCGACTGGTGACGGGTTTGAAGAGCGAGACCCTCTCGAAGCAGAGGTACAGCAAATAAATCAAGCCCACGCTGAACTGTGTGAACAGGTCAAACGTCTTACACACAAAATGGCCTCCTGTAAAACACAAAGATTTTGTGTTGAGAAAAGTATTTGAATAATTGACATTCATCTATTTAAATGGTTCACATAATGGAAAACAACATAATACATAACAATCATAATATAGGTCATTACATAATCTTAAAGGCACAGTAACAAAAAAAGCCTGTTAAAATAAAAAGGTAAAAGAAACGATGGAAATATGTTCATGGACTTGAGAAACAGAAAAATACTTTTCTGGACTTGACACTGGACTTGAGACTTAAATATAATGTACTCTAGAGAAGTTTTAAAATATGGCTCTTCAATGCTAGAACCGTAAAAAGTATTACCGTTGATTTGATACACCTAAAATTAGCTCTCAAGTAACCAAGTCTTTTCTCAGTCACATAATTACCTTCCTAATTACAGGATTTCAGAATAAATAGACTCGTGTCTGGGCGCATCCCAAGATAAAATCCAAACAGATCTGAGACAAGGCTGTACAATAATATCAAGGCAAGAAAAGGCATTAAATAATCTTCAAAGCCTAGAGAGAGACATCATTAAAGAGATGAAATCATTTGGAACCGCTGTTAAAGAACTGGCTGTCCTCCAAAACTGAATGTCTGGGACTGAAGAAAAACCATGAGACCTATGGTAAAGAAGATACAGTGTGTCATGACAAAGATGGAAGACGCGCTATTGATGCCGATTGTGCCTAGAGTGAAGCATGATCAAGCTTTAATGATACTTCTTCAACATCAGGGGAATGAAAACTCATGAAGAGGACGAAAAAAATAGACTGAATGAAACGAAAAAAATCCTTGAGGAAAACCGGAAGACAATTCATCTTCCAATAAGAAACTGGCCAAATCATACACAAAAGCCCAAAAAATGGAGGCCCATGAAAACCCAGACCTCCATTCAAATATCTACAGAATAAAACCACTAATCTCAAATGGACACAATCCAATTTGAACTACCCATTAACTCCAGGGTTTCACATCTATCTGCAGAGCAGAAAAAAGGCAAAAAAATTATCTCTTAACAAATAGTGAATCTGCAGTTAGATTAAATTTGCAAATGATGAGTTTGCAGTTATTTTTTTGAGCTTGAACTGAATGTAATGAGACAAACAAGCTGGGCATTTTATTAAATTGTTGAAAAAAAACTCACAAGTCACTGATTTGAATCAGTATGACAAACCTATATATATATATATATATATATAAAATTACAAACAAAAACTCACACAATACCTGGTCTGATGACAGACATGGCAGTGAGGAACTGACATAGAAGGAGTTGTTTACTCAGGATCTCCTGAATGTTCTCTTGGCCCTCCACAGAAAAACCCTGATGTGCAACACATCATCAAAATATATCACCATCAGAATAATAGTCACACAGAAGCAATATTTCAACCTATCACAGAAGAGCATGTCTTACCCCATCTGCCATTAAGAAGTGCAGGCCCCGCCCTTCAGTGCTGTCTAAGACAAAATTGCGAAACGCAGTGATGTTTTCTGGCCGCGTGATGTCACCATCGCCATCAATCCCACCCTCACCTGAAACACAGATAATGAGAATGTCATTTATTTCTATGATGCAAAACTGAATTTTCAGCATCATAACTCAGTATTCAGTGTAACATGATTCTTCAGAAATCATTCTAATATGCTGATTTGATACTCAAGAAACATTTCCTATTATTAACAATTCCTAACATTAGCAATGTTGAAAACAGCAATTAACAGTGCTGCTTAATATTTTTATGGAAACCGTAATACCCTTTCATTCAGAGGTTTGAGGCAATTAAATTGATAATAAGTTAGAAAAGATTTTTTCTTTAAAATAAATGCTGTTTTTTTTCTATTCTATTGTGTTAACATATATTATGATTTTCTGTTAAAATATTATGCACCAAAAACTTTTTTCAACATTGATAATAATAAGACCCAATGAGTAAAAATAATAACTGAGCAGCAATAAATTAGTATATTAGATTTCTGCCATCACCGGGGAATAAAAGTTACATTTTAAATATTAAAATAGAAAACAGTTCTTTTAAATTGTAATAATATTTTACTGTATTTTTATTTAAAGAAATGCAGGCTTGGTGAGCATAAGAGACTTCTTAAAAAAAAAAAAAAGAAAAAAAAAAAGAAAAAAAGAAAAGCACAATTATTCCAAACTTTTGACCAGTTTTTGTTCATGTTTAAATAGTTGAAACTCATACCATAATAGGCCTCAAAGAGCTCGCTGGGAGCAGCATAGAAATCTTCCAGTTTAAAATCATTGGATCCTTTGAGTGTCATCCCAAAACCTTTTGCATGCCAGCGCCGCCGCCACAACACATACTCTGAGAATCCTCCCGGTCCTGCGCATACGTCTCCAAAATACAGCAACTCACCATCCTTATCACGCGTCTGGGGCTTCTACACGCACAGACATCCAATTCAGAAATTTCATTACAGCACATATCTCAATCCATAATGCCACAGCTTGTGTAATTGTGGTCTCACCCCTTGAGAATCCTTTGGGTTAGTGAACATATAGTCAAAAACATGATCCATGTTTGCCATCTTCATAGCAGCTCTGAGAACAAAACAGAGAGAAAGAAATTTAGAAAAGATATGCTTCTGCTATTACATTGTATGCATGTGGAGACACCACCCACCTGTTGAGAAAGAAAGCCCCTCGGATGGTTTCATAAGGGTTTGATCGAGTACGTGCTCGCCTCATCTCCTCCCCTTCCAAGTCATCAAACACAGTCTGAAAAGAAATACAAATAAAAAAGACATTATATTATTAAAAGACACAGAGCACAACATGTTTTGGTCTTATACAAAACAGAAGAAAAACATAAATGTTTGACACTCACTTTGCAGCGAAGAAGGAGATGCAGTAGATTCTCTGAGCAAAATTCAGTTTCGTCGTCAATTTTTAATTTTTCCTAAAAATACAAGCATAGGTATAAGTATCCATATAAACATGGGAAGCTGATAAATTACATTTTCTACATTTTACCGTTCAAAAGTTCAGAGTCAATACAATTTTTTTTTAAAGAAATTAATACTTTTATTTAGCAAAGACACATTAAAATGATCAAAAGTGACAGTGAAGACATTTATAATTTTCAAATAAATGCTGTTCTTTTGAACTTCCTATTCAAAGAATGAAAAATGTATCAGTTTATACACAAATTTTAAGCAAAACAACAAATCAGCATATTAGAATGATTTCTGAAGGATCACTGAAAACTGGAGAAACAGTCTTCAGCTTTTTTCTTTTAAAACTATTTCAAATAAAACACTTATTTTAAATTAGAATTAATTCACACTATTGCTCTTTTTACTGCATTTTTAAATGCAGCCTTGGTGAACATAAAAAACATTTTTTAAAAAGTCTCCTTTCGAAAACATTTAAAAAAAAAAAAAAAAAAAAAAAAACTTACCAACCCCAAACTTTTGAATATAGTGTCTAATGGAATTTATATTAACGTGGAGAAAAGGGGAAAGTATACTTTTCACATACTATAACTTGTCACAATTTTTTTTTCACTATTTTATTTTTTCCTTTTTTGTAAAAGGTAAAAAAGCACTACAGTATGAGAGATGAATTTAAAAAAGTACAAATATTTTATTTAATTCATACAAGGTCATAAAAATGGCATGAAGAAGTGGGTTTCAATCCAAATACTTTTTATGCAAATTTAGAATTTTCAGTTAAGAAAATATGAATGGTAGCCCTTGATATGCATTTAAACGCACATAAAATCATGCATTATGCACTAGGGTGAGGTGAATTTTCTGGAGTCAAAATGCACATAAACAAGATGGAAATGTGCTTAAAAAATGGGAAACTTTTGCAAGGAAACCCAGCATATAATTGCACAAGAATGATCAAATGTTTGAAGTTGGTGAAACATTTACTGTACAGTTGGTGAGATTATTATATTAGCCAATTATTAGATGCAGAGGTTTATTAGTAAAGCTAGTAATTATAAAACACTGTTTGCGCAGCAGAGACAACAAATAGCTGAGCAAAAATAACTTTTAACATAGAAAGTAAAAGAATGAGCAATTGATCTTAAACGAATCATTTCAGCTCATCAGGTAATATGTGCTGCAATACCTGGCCCAAAGTCATCCAATCCTTCAGCTCATCTGCATCTGGGATCTCTGGAGAACTTTCTGGAAACCACGTCACTAATTCTATAGCACTTGGCTGAGAGCAAAAACGACAAATGAAGGAGAAATAATGGTTCTGGACTACTAAGGCTTCTGTTTTAATATTGAAGAAATATTCTGGAAATGTTGCCATACCTCCGGTTCATCTTCCCAGTCTACATTGAGGTCACCCTGGAAGCCCTTCAGGGTCAGACCCAAACCTCGCCTCCCACGCTGGGTGGACGTTTCTACGATCTCTCTCCGTCCTTGACCGAACTTTCCCAAACCCTCACCTACTCTGAAACCCATTTTGGCCTGAAGGTAATAGAGGAGGAGACCATTTTAATATGTGCTAACACATGATTAACAGGCTGACAAGAGAGTAAAAGAATGACAGGAGGTGCTTTTTTACCATGAGTTTCTGAGAGACTCTGTTATACATTGAAAATTTGGAAGAGGCCTCATCGTTGCCCTCGGCATTCTGGGAATTAGAAGGTCTGGAGAAACTGGGCTTGTGATCCTCAACATCACTGAGAGACTCACTCTGACTTGAGTCTGGGAGAAAAAAAATAAACACGCTTACATAAATGTACACTATATAACCAAAGTATATGGACACGCAAACATTGTAAGGAAGTAAAGTGTCATAAGGAAACTCCTCTCTAACCCTGACTGGTGGTTCTTTGAGACGACTCCTCATCTTCATCAGAAGAGTCCTCACGGAGTACTTTCCTCTTCTTCAGAGGCTCGTCCGACGCTTGTGCCCCTCTCTTCATCTTAAATTCAAGAGGTCCAAGAACCTGCATTCATTCAAAAACATGAGATCACTGGATTAAAACCCAAAACAAAGATGCATAACATGGGCTTTTCTTAAATTCAATAACTCAAAATTACATATAACATATAAAAGAGTGTATATTTTTGGGTACTACAAGTGGTAACCTAAGCTTCTTTCTTTTTTTTCTTTTAACCATTTAAAATAAGCCTTTGCCTTCGCTAGTTTATTTTTTTAAAACAAGACAGCAGAGGTGAATCGGGTAATCAGAAAAAAATATATATCATCATACATTAAGACAACTGTTTTGTATTACTTGTTTCTGAAATGTTATATTTAAATATGCAAATGAGACATTACCAAATTAAATTTGCACACATTTCCAGAACAGAGGGAACAGGGGTTTTGGTTCTCTTTTATCACTCCATAAATCGGAAAATATTATCAACAGGATGAAAAATAATACATTTTCACTACGTTTTCAAGAGTAAAATGTTAAAACAGGCAAATGATATATGAACAAACCCCTCTGTAAAAACCTTCAGATACAGATGGTGTAAGTGTGTCTGAAGTGGATATTTCAGACACAATGCATCAAAATAAAACTAATTTTGAAATAACTGTCTTTAAAAATATGTATTGTAATTGACAGTAAAGTGTAAAATAAACATTTTATTTTGTATATTTTCTATCCACTAGTCAGAAAGAAGACCTTATGAATGCAAAAAAAAAGGTTTGCCTGTAATGTTTTGCCTTAAAAATCCAATATTCCACACCTCATCTCAGTTTATAAGATCATAGAAGCTGCACGCATAATAATTATAAAAGAATCGAGGCATTCTTAATATTTAAAACTGTGAAAACATTTTAAAATAGATTTAAAAAATGCAAAATCTTAAAATGTGATATTAATAAATAATACTGATGCATTCATTATAATCTATACATTACCAAAGACTCTCGACATTTCTATTTTAATATTCAAGTCAAAACTACAAGTAGAATTAATAGTAATGAAACTCATAACAGGCGGACATGTATCATTTATTTCTTCCATTGTATAAAAATTAAGCTAAAATTAATTATTTAGCTTTATTCAGCTGCTCTGGCAATATGACAATACTGTCTATATCGGTTCAAAATGTGCCGTAATGAAAATGATTACGCTAAGTTTATCGTCATTGCTATCGCATTTCTGTAAATATTCAGATTTATTAGGGGATTTTACAAAGCTAGTGGTCTTAGAAACGTAATTGTGTGACACATAAACACAATGTGAAATCAACACTCAGCTTTTTAGGTTTCGATTTCACAAGAAATGATGCTGCGACACTCGTAAACATACCCAAAAGGAAATACGCAGCTATAATCCTGAGTCACCTCCGAAATGTAAACTCATATTTGTATCCAATCTGTACAATTTCTTGACAACTTCTGCTTTAGGTTCTACTTCAAATGTCAAATCTGGCCCGCGTTCCACTTTCAGTGGGTCTTTTTTTTTTTTTTTTTTTTTTTTTTTTTTTTTTTTTTTTTTTTTTTTTTCTTTCAGTGGGTCTTACCGTGTTTCTGGCGCATGATAATTACGTCACCAATGGGGTTGGACAACAAATGCCTGAAAGCTAGATGATTAATATTAATTAGGTCGTGCAGACACGAACTTTGTTATGGGGAAAGCATAGTTCATAAATATTAATAACGATATTCAGTCGTCGCTTGGTAACCTTCCAACAACGTAGTAAAGGCTTGGCTTATTAGTTCATGCAAAAGTGAAAATCATTTACCCTACTCTTTTCTTTACATTATTTTTATATATTTCTGAATAGAAATGTGTTTATATATATATATATATATATATATATATATATACACACAGTATATATACATATTAATTGCCAAAGAAATATGTAACGTATACTGATAGTGTGACACTCTGTGTGCATGTTTTTTCTTCCTAAGATTTAGCTTTTTTCTCTCTCTTACAGCTTATATTTCTTCCTCTTGTTCTTCTCTTTCTCTAGTGGTCCAGCAGGTCAGTTTTTATGACATCCAGAGCATTGTTTTCCACCCCACAAGGTACAAACATGACTAAATAGTTGTCAATAAGCTGCCCCTCTGTGATATGTTTGCAGTATCATGTGGCCTTTAGATTGTTTAAGCTCTACTTAACCCTTATTAGGGTGGGACATTATACCTGTCATTAAGTGAGCATCTCATTAGTTGTATCCAGGGCCAGCTGGTGTATTTGAGGTGAAAATCGTCACCACCTTTCTCCCTACTAGCAACATCCTGGTTGCATCAACATTGCTCAATGCAACAGAAGCTTCAAACAGGCTGCGTGAATGCTCTGTTCATAAGTCAGCGTTAAGAAGCTTTAAAACCCACTTTGATTACTGGTTCACGTCAACTGTTACAACAAACGAGGAAACAATGAGATTGTGACCTAATCCAATGTTCTGCATCCTAAATGTCAATCAGGAAAGTTCCTTTGTTCTCATGTTTACATATAAGTAGCCATGAAAATATTCGTAGAAAAATGGGATACAATTAATGGACAAAAGTGCTATGAAATGAAAGTATTCTAAAATGAGAGTTGTATGTGAGAGGGTTCTGGTAATGTTTTATGGCGATCATAACATCTGGATAGCAGTATTTGTCAAAAATATGAGGCTGGGGCAAGTTGTCACTGTGACTAATTAGCTTATCAGTCCAATTCTGATCTCATTCAATATATTCTTTAAAAAGAATCGTCTCGTTTACAAATCAGACACCGTAAGTGAGAATGTTTTCCAAAATAAAAATAATCTGATAAAGTAAGCTTCTCTCAGCGAACAGTGAACATTCTCAGAACTTTGGCTCAGAATGTTCTGCTAAGATTCTCTCAAAGTTATCAACAAATGTTCTTCCAGTAACATTAATAGAATATTCGTTCAAAGTTGTCAGGTCTTTAATAATGTTCTATTATAACAAAAACATTATTATTCATCATTCATGGAATGTTTTTTTTCCTTTAAATTGTATTACTTACTCCTTGTTTCAGAACATTAAGAGAACATTCAAAAGTAACATTTCCATAATGTTTGAAAAATTATAAAATTGAACTTTCCCTGTTTCTCTAACGTTTGCATAACCACGAAAAAAAATGTGTAAAATGTTTAAAAATTGACATTTTGAACTCTCATACAACATTAAGTAATAATGTTTACATAACTTAATGGGAACACTGGCAAAACATTCTTATGACAAATTTTTGTTAGCTCAAGTTGGCGCAAATACAGTAACAGAGCTGTTTCATTCAATTCATTAATTGCAATTTATGTAGGCCAAACCAATAGATTTAACTTAAATATGTGGCCTGTATTCCAGAAACGCTCCAGTTTTTTTTTTTTCTGAGCATCGGGCACACACACCATCCCTTCACAAAAAGATAGACAGGATTTCATGTAGACATGTGACCAGTTATATAAGCATCCAAAGCTTTATAAGTCTGTAAGTGTCTGAAGAGCAGTGGCAGATCTGTCTGGTGTGTGTGTGTGAGTGTCTGTGTGTGAGTGTGTGTGGACGGGACCTTTTTGGTTCTCTGGCCAGAGGGACTGATCTGCTCCAAGAGACGCTGCTGAGATGTTCTTCCGCATTCCTCTCCTGACACCTGGATACATTCGATACCTGCAGGTGAGTGTCCAGTTTCTAGTACCTGAGCAAACTAAATGAGCCTTCTCCAGAATGACTTAAAAATGACTGGAAAATGACTTACTTTCATGTTGGAGGTCCTGGAGATGACTGTACGTGCTTATCGCCACTTACAAATAACTTATTACTTGACGTATATATTTCTGTGTGTGTGTGTGTGTGTGAGTGTGTGTATGTATGTATGTGTATATGTAAATATATATTAATAATTAAGAACAGTGACATTACGTAAAATCTAGCAAAAAAATACTTTGTAGAAAAACACAATAAAACAAATGTATATGACTATGAGCAATTTTATAGTGAGTGCACAAATTATAGAGTCTTAGCATGCAAAAATTCATTTTATTTATTCATGTTTTATATGGGGAGTCTAGGAATCCAAGCAAAAGTTTCTATGGAGTCTGAAAATCTTAATCTTGCACCACTTAGACCCCAAACAAACATCCAGCATTTATACGTTGTATTCTTGTAATGGTTATAGTTTGATATCCAAGTAAACATCAAAAAATCAAAGTGACTGAGCATATAAGAGATACAACAGGGCACAAATAAATCACAGTAAAGCAGGTACAGATCAGAACAAATTAGACCAATATATATATATATATATATATATATATATATATTTAAATGTTTAACTATTACTTGATTTAAAATCAGTTTTAAAAAGCTGAAATAACAATATTTGCAATATTCTGATAACATTCTTCCAGTTGTTTACCTGTGGGATTTTAAAACCTTTTTTAGGGCTCAGAATCACAGTCTGGTATCTACAGGAAATTGGATACCAAGTCAAATAACATGAGACGCTTGCTCCAAATCTCTAAAACTCTCTTTGTAGCTATTTTTGGAAACAGATTCGGCTGGAATTAATCACCTTTCGTGTTTTGGTGTTTGTTTCCATCAATGATGTTTTTACATGGTATAAAATGATTCTTTCCTTTTTGAGGGTGGAAGTATTATATATAGTAGCTGACTGCAATAAACACTCATTTGTTTGCAAACACTTTAAATCGTATTAATGGAAACTGCTTATATATGTGTGTGTTTGTTTATAATGATAAGCTTCTTATCAGTCTACTACTTCCTGGATCTTCTCTCATCTCATGCTCATAGAAAAACTACTGACCTTTGACCTTATGCTTTTAGACTCAGGCGGCACGGACCAGTCTGCAGAGGGAGGGGCCTGTTGTACCCCGCTTCGCCATGCTGCTAGGCCTTGTGGGAATTGGGATGTCAGGATACAGCTCTCGCCAGCTGACCTTATACTACAAGCCATCACCACATCTCCTGCGGTGAAACACAAAGCAGAAAACAGAGAGAAACGCACCGTTTTTGTTTAGAGGTGTGTTCTTTCTTAAACAGACTGTGCATCCATTCATTTCTGAACAACCCTAATATCATCATTATAGTTTTACCACATCATGCTGAAGCTCATAGTCTTGATTTGGGTGCGAGGATGGCCGATCCTCAACCAAGCTCTACCAAACTTGTTCTCTGGCAACAATGGAGTGAATTAAATGCTTTTACTTTTTTTAATTAGTTTAATAAATGTATTGATAATGCATAATGGGCACAAAGTGTGCTTGTGAGCATACTTCTGAATCATAAATGACAAAGGGGATATTATATGGTCTTGTGGACCTCAAGGATGTCTCAAAGGCTACTTCAATTCACTATTTGGGATAGGGGTCCTCTTAGCGCTGGATTAGATTTTTGATATGTGACCCTGGACCACAAAACCAGTCTTAAGTGTGAGTTTTTCGAAATTGAGGTTTATACATCATCTGAAAGCTGAATAAATAAGCTTTCCATTGACGTATGGTTTGTTATGATAGGACAATATTTGGCCGAGATACAACTATTTGAAAATCTGGAATCTGAGGGTGCAAAAAAATCTAAATATTGAGAATATCGCCTTTAAAGTTGTCCAAATGAAGTCCTTAGCAATGCCTATTACTAATCAAAAATGAAATTTTGATATATTTATGGTAAGAAATTTACAAAATATCTTCATGGAACATGATCTTTACTTAATATCCTAATGATTTTTGGCATAAAAGAAAAATCGATAATTTTGACCCATACAATGTATTTTTGGCTATTGCTACAAATATACCCCAGCGACTTAAGACTGGTTTTGTGGTCCAGGGTCACATATGTCATGAGTTTTTGGCAATCCCAAAAATAATTCTACTGTAAAGTTCCTAAGCTCCACCACAGGCTCCACATTCAATGCAAGACTAGCACAGCTGTCACAGCGCAAACATTATGCAGAAGTATGACTTCAGTGTGTATTGATTTTCTTAAAGTAATTTTAAAAGACATATTGCTCTAATGAAGAAAGCAATTTCAGCAGGTCACCTTCATAGCTATGAGTCACTATTTACAGGACAGGGCGTCGTCCTTAAAATACACTGAGCATTTAATATCCCATTTGTCTAAAGCAAACAATTTCTCTCTGGCTGTCAGGAAGAAAGTTATTCTTTGTATATAAAAGGAAAAACACTTTATATAATTAAAAATGCATAGATTATAGACATTTTAAGTGTTTTTCATTATATACATATATATAAACTAATCTATATATTAGTATAAATTTATTATATATCGTCATACTTGTGATTTTGTTTGTATAAAGAGTTTTTGAGTTCAAATGTACATGTAATGTAAATGTAATTAAGTTTATTTAATGCATATATTCATATCTGAAATGTATTTATGTTATATAAATTGCAAAGTATGCATTCATTAATTCTTTAGCTTTGAGAGTTGGACAGTGTTTTTGATGAGCCTCCAGCTTTCCTCTTCCAATTTGGGCCTGGCACTCTGGTTTACCAACCTCAGTGTCACCCAGACAGCAGATATAAATTTGTAACCTCTAAAAAAGCCCATGAAGGACACTGACCTATCAGAAACTCTCTCCTAACTAGGCATCTGATCAATACGATCTCATAATAGTGTTTATTTATGGAAAGAAAATTGTGTGTTTTGGCACTGACGTATGTAATGAATGTCTCACCGACAGTGAAATGTCATTGGTTTTGTGAATGGGACAGGATTGATGTGAACTTGAGCGCTGAGTCATGTAATGATGTCATGACATCTCAGACAGACACTCAAGAAGAAGAGCTTATGTTCTTAAAATGGTCTAATCCGCTCATCCAATTACAGTTCGCTGTTAATGTAAGGTCAAAGACCTTTATTTAGAAAACAAAAAGCCAACCACTTGAATTGGAGACATTGTGTTTTGATTCTTGTGGACGCTTTTTTTTTTTTTTTTTTTTTTTTTTTTGCACTTTGATGGCAGGAATGATTGTATTTTCAAATCTGTTTTTGTAAGAAGAGAGTATACCTTATCTTGTAATATATCTGTATTTATTTACAAAATAAAATATTAAAGCACATAAAGAGACTTTATTGCTTACATGCACGTTTACATACCTATTTAAAGGAACACAGTATAGATTTCTGTTAATTTAATATAAAGCTAATTATAATTAGAGCTATAATTTCAAACCTTAATTTTAATTTTTTAAATTATTTATAGTTTATTTTAAAGTTAAAGTCATGCAGTAGAAGGCAGAACTACACCAAAACCTCTAAAAATAGCAATAACTTGAACTTTAAAAGTAGGCAGAAAACACTGGTCCACTAAAATCTGATTACAACCTACTAAACTGTTTGTGTTTGTGTTTATGTAAGACAGAAACACTAAGTAAGAATTGTTTATGAATGTCTGATCTTCCAGACAATCACCTGTGGTCTGTATTAGCTATGTTGCAAATGCACTGACCCACTTTAGCTACTAAGCTCTGCAAATCCAAACCAGAATCAACCTGTCGGAATTACTTCTC
The DNA here is from genome assembly GCA_021397915.2 of Tor tambroides. Taxonomy (NCBI): domain Eukaryota; kingdom Metazoa; phylum Chordata; class Actinopteri; order Cypriniformes; family Cyprinidae; genus Tor; species Tor tambroides. The sequence continues at coordinate 50,800 of JAFVLL020015584.1, forward strand.
CTTTATACATGCAACCACATACATTTAAGCAGCAAATAATGGGATACACAAACCTACATAAATGTATTCCTTTGCACACACAGATTTGTTGTGTTAGGTTAATAGTGCAACTTTCACAAAGGCAATCTGATTATGTTTGCTAGACGGTCATTAAAGATAATTGGTCTTTTGCCATTGCACTTTATATGTGTGTAAATAAGTGGCTGTGTATGCAGAAAGAGAGAATAGGGGTAATATCCTCAGGATGAGTCAGCGTGTGATCAGACTGTCTTACGTCCTTGATGTGGGTGTGGGCTGGAAAGATGATTTATAAGTGAACGGAGCACTTTCTCTCACAGCTCACTCAAAAAACTGCAGTTTCATAGGCCTACATTACGTTTAGCTATCAATATGAATCTTAAAGGAACACTGTGTATGTTTTTTACCTTGAAATATTTCAGCAGCCATTACCCCAGTCTTCAGTGTCACATGATCCTTCAGAAATCAGCTGATTATTATTATTATTATTGTTGTTGTTGTTGTTGTTGAAAACAGTTGTGCTGTTTAATTTTTGTGGAAACACACTGTAATGCAATTTAGAACATCCTGTATTTGAAATATTTTTTGTGACATTATAAATGTCATACTGTCACTTTTGATAACCTGAATGTTTCTTGCTGAATAAAAGTATTGATTTCTTAAAAAAAAAAAAAAAAAAAAAAAAAAAAACAGGACTCTTATCACACCAACGCTCAACACAGGTTCTGTTTATGTATTTACTGTAAACATGCCTGTATAAAGATGATGTCTGATGGCCCCTCTGATCTGTAGTTTTTTGTGTTTTCTCAGATAAGGGCAGCTTTTCTGTTTTGTTGGTTGTGTGTAAATTGTAATATTATAGCGTAAGCTGCTGTTTCCAAGCTATTCTTCATGTCTGCCAGAACCCACAGTGGGAAACGGTCAACTTCATAAACAGCTTCATAACCCTCAAGTTCATAATCTCCTTAATGAACACCCTGAGGAGACCTTAGAAGTGCTCTGCATGTGTTTAAATTCTTTAAGCAATTAACAAAGAGTATATTCTTTACATTTAAAGCATGGGAACATTCACATCACATGAACATATTTATACATTATATATCCGACTAATTTCTGACAAGCAAGACTATTGATTAAACAGACTTATTAAATGAAACCTTTACACTGAAAGTCAAATGGACATGCTGCTTAGCTCTTCACAAAGAGTGTATTCTTCACATTTAAAGTGTGAACACATTCAAAGTATCTTTACACAACACTTTTATGGATGTTTCTTCAGTTTTGGGCACTTTTGTATTGTACAAAGAATCAATTTTATGAAAAGTTTTTTTTTTTTTTTTTTTAGATTTCAAATAGTTTATTTTTGTTAAATAGAGGTTACATTAAAAGTGCAATATTTGGCTTAATATATCTTGTGTGAAGTGGTTTAAGTACCAAATTACAACTATCTCACACGTTTCCACCATAGTTAACAATTTTACCCTTAATAATATTTAATGAAAAATTTGTGTACTTGATTAACAGTGTCAGTGAAGTGCTTGAGATGAAATATGAGACAAAACAAAGAAAAATCAAGGTTAATGTCACTTGAATACAATATTTTTATTGTGTAATTTCTAATCGAATTGTAATTTTGACATATTATGCAAAAAGCATGATTGTGTGTGAAAAAGTGTGAATGTTTCATGTATGTATGTATGTATGTATATTAAAAAAACCATAAGAAACGTTTATACAACGTGCCCTATAAAAGTATTTGCATTTTAAATGTATGAATAAGTATTTAGCATTTCAAATGTATGAATTCAGTGCACTATTGCACAATATCAAACCAAGTTGTGGCTACTAAAAAATTAATTGGAATTAGTTTCCCTCAGGTTCACACAGGTGTGCAGTGTAACCACAGGTGTAATTGCACTTTTTCTTATTTTTATTTTACTTAGAAGTGAATCCAACTATTATTTTTCTTTTATTATTTACTATTTCTTTTATTTTATTTTGTTGTATTTTGTTTAATTATTTATTTATTTATTACTTAAAAAGTGAACTTTTGCCACTTGGTTTGATATTTTGTCATTTAATGCTATGCCTAGCTTTTGAAGGTTGAGTTAACTAAAGTCTGTTTAGAATACATGAAAAACTTCTTCACATGATAAGACTGCTCATGATAAGACCTTCTGTACGGGTGGGAGGGTCCGAGGGGGCCATCGCCCCGCCCACGTTGCCATGACACCCAGCTGATCAGTGGCAATCTGATCCACGATGGGAGGAGCAGCGGTCCAGGTGCTCCAGCCAACCGTGTGCTCAGACGTTCATCAGAAGAAGATAGTGGGCCGGAGGAAAGTGTGCGTGTGGTGTGTCGCGAAGGGCAGGGCGCGATCACAGACGAGTTATTGTTCGGATTTAACCGCTGCCTCCTCGCGATCTCCTCACCCAGAGTCTTCACTCGCATCCCATGGGCTTGGAAAATACCGTGCTTCTGAGACACAGCTGAACTCCCTGCGCCTATAATGTTCAAGAAGAGCAAGAGCAAAGTTCTGGTGGATGAAGCGTCAGAGGAGGACGACGTGTCGTGGCATCACGAACACGCCAGTAAGGTAAGGTGGGATGTTGCCCGTGGGCTTCAAACTTGAGAGATCAGATGTACTAGAGTCTAATAGTTTGGTTGTGTCGCATTTCTGCCTCTACAGTAACTGTATTGTTTACAAAGCGGATGCGCCCCCGAGTCAGTGAGTCGTAAAGTCAGATTATAAGAACAGCAGCGAAATAATAATTATCATCCCCTATAATTTAATCCACTTCATAATGTGTCACCCTACTTTTGAAATCGCTCTTGTTTGGCAATATGAAGTGCTGGAAGGTAGCCTAAGTGTGAAACATATGGATCATGCGATGAGGGAAAATTGGAATATTTTGAGTATGCAAAAACAGTGTTTATAGTATGGATGAATGGGAATATACATAGGAATATGTGATTAATAGAGAGAGTAAAAATAACTGTGTTTACAAGTTTTTTGGGTCATATTTTGGTTATTTAAATGTCATTTGCATTAACCAGATTTCCATACCCAGATAAGGCCATATTTTGGTTTTATAAATCACAATAGAATCATCTGATCTGTTTTAATCAGAATTTTGGGTCATCTAAACACCTTATTTGGAGACTGGCAGAATGTGAGTATAGAGAACAAAAGTGTATTTTTGGAATATACATCATAACTGAATGTTCCGTTGTTTTTGCTTATCATCGGCCGTTAATAAACCCATATCTGTTGACCAGTGTGAATATAGAAGGAGAGACAATGAAAATATAGCAAAAAGAGAGTATTTATAGTTATGCAAATATGGGGAATGAGAATATATAAATAGGAATATTCGATTCAAAGAATTGAAAGACTGAGAGTGTGGTACAATATCTGTGTTTACATAACTTTTTGAGTCATATTTCTGTTATTTAAATGGCTTGAGTATTAACCAGACTGCCATACACAGATTAAGCCATATTTTGGTTTTTAGAAATCAGAATAGAATCAGCTGGCCTGTTTTAATCAGAATTTTGGGTCACGTAAACACCTTATTTGGAATATGCATCATAGCATAATGCTTATGTCATCGACCATTAATATCTGTTGACCAATATGAGTATGGAGTGAGAGAATGGGACAATGAAAATATGTAATATTCTAGCAGAATAAGAGACTACAAGAAATAGAAGTGTATTCTGTAGAAGAATAGAAGTGTATTTATTGGTTCCAATTTCCCACTGGAGTTCAGATCAGTCATGAGAAGTTAGCACATAACATATAGTACCCTACTTGAAGTTTTATATTCATGTTTCCCTATTTCTCTGAGCCATATTAATTATCACGTAGTTTGATTTTCGTGGATAAGATCATACATTTATCTTAATTAAATGTGGCTTTGCTGTGGCTGAGTTTAAGTACAGATTCATGGCATTCGCCTCCATCCTCCCTTTCAGATCTAATGTTCTGTCAGCTGTTAGACTGCAGGAGTCAGATAAGGTCCCTACAGCGTAACAGCAGGAGACGGTTGCAGATAAGCTGTCTTTCTCTCCCTCTCACACTTTTTTAAATGTATTTCAGAAGCTTGCACTAAGAAGTTAAAGATTCCCACTGCGTTCTGAAGCAAGTGCGATATTAGACGGCCTTGACTAGGCCACAGTCACGTTCTTCCCAGCAGAATCTGTTCCACAAACATGTTTTTGGTCTCAGAGATGGGATAGAGAGCAGTCAAAAGCTCTGATATCCTCGTCTGATAGTGGCAGACATTATGACAACTACCTAGCTGCTAGACCAAACTGTCAGACTAGGTTGGTCTACTTCTCATACTCAGTAGCTATGTTTCCATCAATCTGTTTTTATGTGCAATTTGAAGTATCGCATCAGAAATTAATGATGGAAATGCCTAGTTTCAAAATTCGTAAAAAAGTTTTTGTGCTCACTTGAGGTGGTTTTTAACTTGTGTGAAAAAGATTTCGTGCAAATAATGGGAGATGGAAACACATTTGCCAAATAAATTCTGAGACAACTAACATTAAACCCATGTAACTAATTGGCTGTTTCCGCTGATGGTGTCTTTGCGTTTTTTAATTTACTGTTGGTTACTAGGTTGCCAATACCAGTGTCATCCGCTCAAACAACTTGATGAAAACGCACCTAATTCGCATTTGGTTTTTTGAAAAGATTCGCTTCATGTTTGGATGGAAACCCAGTTACTGAAATTTGGCCTTTGAAAGAAGACCAGACTTTTAAATATTATATGTTACCCTAATTGCTGCTTATTTAGTCAATTACATGAAAATTAAAATGATGAGGTGATGATTATCACACATATGAAAAATACCATGGTATTTTGGACTTGAACCATGATTTTACCGTGATAAAGAAGTATCATGGCGTACCACGTAAATACCATGGTTTATTTCAAAGTTCCATAGTATTTAATATAAATTTTATATATATTTCAAAGTACTATAGCAAACATCTGATACCATCTCTGTACCATGGTATTGCGACAGGAAAGAGCTTCAAGGAATGGTACTTTTAGGGCGTTTTTTTTAAATTAATGAAGCAATACTGAAAAAATAAAGAAGATTTTTAATAATATTCAAAACCATATGAATGTCCAAAAACACAGTATTATCTTGATAGTACCAAGAAATTGTCCAACATGTCCATAAATATGGAAATATCTTGGTACTTTGGTATTTGGTACTGGATGTTTACCATTGGTATTTACACACTTTCAAAAAAGTACTGAAAACCTACCATGGTACTGTCATGTTTTTCAAATGTGTACCATGGTTTTACCTTGGAGTACCATCATACCATGGTACTTAAATTTCGTTTGATACCATCACTGTACCGCCATGGTACTTTTTGTAAGGGCATACAAAAACATCATGGTACTATCATAGTACATGTCCAATAAAACATTACCAAGGTAAATATTCAAATAACCATTATTACTATGGCAAAAAATTTTGTACTTTACTAAAAAATACCATGGTACTTTGATATATACCATGGTACTGAGTTGGTATTTACACAATTACAAAAAAAGTACTGAAAACCTTTTTTAAGACACCATGGTATTGGTGGAATTACTTTGGAATACCATCTTGTAAATACCATGGTACATGAATTTTAGGACTCTAAAATATGTCAAAGTACCATAGTATTACCATATGATACTGTACCGTGGTACTATCACAGTACTTTTTTGTAGTTTATGCAAGGTACAGAGTATACCATGGTACTATCATAGTACAAAAACATAGTATGACTGTGATAAACTATTATGTCCAAAACATAGTAGTACTGTGGTAATATTGTTAGTGAAGCTTATTGCTCATTCCAATAGTGGTACTAGCTTGTGGATTGTATGTTGGAGAGGGAAAGGAATGTTCTGATGTTGTTCGGTCTACAAAGGGATATTTCAGTGAGATCCGCTTCCTTCAGCTGCTAGTCAGTTTGTTCACTTGGTGTGGAGAGCAGGAAGCCCGATGGATAAGGACAAACTAATACACTTTGATTCAGCTCCAGTTCTATTCAGGTCCTGTCAGGACTTCAAATTCTGTAGAAAGTTTCAAATTTTCTTCGATAAACAAGTTTTCATTGAGATGAATGTCCTCTGTGTTCCATCGGTTTATATCAAGCTATTTTATGAGTGCTGGTTGTATTTTAAACCATGTCAGGTTGCCAGTTGGTAAACATAATTATTTTGAGGTACAGCCTTGTTGATATTTTGGTTAGTTCCTTCATAAATCAACTGAAGGCGGAACAAATGGACTCCTATGACCCTGTGTTCTTCAATCACAGGCTTTTTTCAGTAAAGTCAGGTCTGAGCTGTTCCTAATATGCCACAGTCATAAGAAATGACAGAGTCCAGAGGGTAAAGGACTTAAAATATCTGAAACATTCCTCTTTGCGTCTCAGCTTCACTCCTTCATTTATAAATGAGCACTCGAGAGAGTATTCACACTGTAATCAGGCCAAACGCTTTGGTAAGATGGGGTGGAGGTGTGTGGCAGTGATACAAGGAGTGACAGGGACTAGAAATGAAGGAGGCAGAGGATTGTGGGTAGAGGGAGGAATGACATGGACATTGCAGAACAGAGGTTCATCTTTCCTTCTCTCTCTTTGTATGAATCATATTCTGCCTTCAGGTTATTTCAGAATAATAGTGTTTGCTCTGGATTTGCTCTTTAAACCTCGTCTTTTTTGTGTTGGCGAGGTATTTTACATTTTATATATAGTCAAATTTTTGGAGTCAGTAGAATTATTTAATGGTTTTGAAACAGGCTAAGTCTCTTATGCTCACAAAGGCTGCATTTATTTGATCGAAAAATACAGTAAAACAGTAATATTATAAAATATTATTACAATTTAAAATAACTTAATCTAATCTTAATATATATTAAAGTGAATTTTCATCAGCCATTACTCCAGTCTTCAATATCACATGATCCTTCAGAAATCATTCTAATATACTGATTTGGTGATTATTATCAGTGATGAAACCAGTTTTGCTGCTTAGTATTTTTGGGGGAAACTTTCATACAATTTTTCAGGATTTTTTGATGAAAAGAAAGTTTTAAAAAACAGCATTTATTTGAATTAGAAATCTGTTGTAAGATTATGAATGTCTTTACTTTCACTTTTGATCAATTTAATGCATCCTTGCTGAATAAAGAATGATTATTCACATGATATTTTAGATTTTAGGCGAATTGTCTTAAAAATTCTGAGGTCCCAAGAGCAAAGATGGCAGATATATTATTAAATATACATATAATCAGAGCTGGGTAATCTGGATTATGTAATCAGATTCCAAAAATCAAGTACTCGTAATTAGAGTATATTACATTTAATAATGCTCATAATCAGATTACAGTTCCTTTTTTATGGATTACATATTATTGACACAATTGGCAGTAAATCATTCAAAATTGATTGATTCTCCCTAATTCTTCTTTTTTCCCTTTTAAATTTTCCTTTCTGAAAATCCTACTGTCATACCATTTAGCTTTGAGTGAACACTATGTATGAAGCAAATAATTATGAAATGTATTGATTTATGAATAGTACATTTAAAGCAAGTTAGGTCAAAAGTAATCTAAAAAGTAGTCAGAATACATTACCTAAAATGAGTAACCTAGATTACATTACTACCTACAGTTTTCATCATGTAATCTGTAATCAGTAATGGAATACAATTTGTAAGTAATCTACCCAGCATTACATATAGTCATAATTAGGTTTTCATCATGAATGTGTGTGTGTAATGTAGGTGTATGTGTGTGTACTTTTGATGAAGAATAGCGACAAAACATTACCAAAATATACACCAGTTCATTAGGGTGAAAGTCTTCTGTGATGACAACTACATTTCCCATAATCCCCTCCAGTGATAAAGCACCAGTTACACACCTAATGTGCATCCTGTGCTCTTGAGTTTATTGCGCTAGTGCTAAAAGTTTCCTGTCTTTGTAGGGCATTGAAAATGTGAAGTGAGTAAGAACTTTCCAAGAGGGCAGCAGTAGCGCAGGTGGGGCAGGAAGGAAGGGGAAGAGGTCAGACCCTTGCAGGAAGTTGAATGCCAGAGCAGTTATGATTGATCGCCCAAAATAGACAGCATTAATGATTACATTAACACTAATAAATCGGATTACAACTTGAAAATAGTGGGATATCCATATGAGGAGTTTTTAATTCCTCACCATAGTTGTATTATGACTCTTTTTGACCGAAAACAAGATCATTTTTTCAAGTCCCTCCTCAAATGTGCAAGACCTTTTTTACGTTAGCGTGCTAAAAATATTCCTTGCATTTTTGTGTGTGTGTGTGTGTGTGTGTTCGTATACATTATCACGTGTTTAAGTGTGTGCGCATGTTCTCATTGTTTTGTTCTCCTTGGCCTTTGCTTTTCAGGATAAAGACTCTGAGGGAACAGAGGAAGTTCTGAGCCCCTCAACAAAGGTAAACACACACCAATACACACACGCATAACATTTTGTTGCTTTGAACAGAAATGCAAAATTTTGTTGACAGTGTCCGAAACAATGCTATCGCAGCATTGTTAGGATGTGACGCAAAAAGCCTGATATGAAACACTGAATTGCTGTTTTATTTTTATTTTTGATAGTTCTTTGTGAATGGATGCATTGAATGGCGAGATTCATAGTTTGATAGAACAGTATAGTGTGTGTGTGTGTGTGTGCGCTGTGCATAATCTGTTAAACATGTAGAGAGGATGTGACACATTCTTTCAGAACAATCCGGACAATAGCAAAACCATCTTGAAACTAGCAGACATTCAGTGGTGTGCTTTCCTTCAGTGGACTGCTGTTGTCATGTCATGTTTTAAATTGTCAAATAAATATCTGAAATATTCTCTGACCAGTAGAATTAAACAGGCTGTTTTTGGACTTCAGTGTAATTAACTTTTGTATTGTTAGCTTGAACAGCTGGTAAATGCAGTGAAGTAAACTTTTATGCAGTGTTAAAAGCTCCACCATAGACTTTCAATTTCTGACAGGAATGAAAATGAGGCTGTGAAGGATGGAAGTACAGCACATTCAGTGGATTGTACTGTTGTTTAACAACATACCAATTGTTCAGCTGACAAAACATCTTTCTGAAAATAACTTTTAGTAGACAAGAGCTCCGCAAAGCAGGTTTGAAAGTTGCGAGATGTGAAAATTAAGTGATTTTGGACCTTTTCACAGCACATGCCATTAAGACAGGACATTTACAGCCTCATTTTCAAATTCAATATGGCATCTAACCTGACTAAGATCTATTAACAACCATTCAAAAGTAGCTCTATATTAGCATTAAATTACTTTTTGCATGCAACATAAATAAAAAATATTTAATTTATGTTATAGTGAGTATTTATTTATTTATTTAAATATTTTTAATATATTTTAATTTTCCCCAAAGGGAAACTGATTTTATGATTCCATAGAAACCTAAGTATTTGATACTTAAAAGTATTATTTGAATAAAAACACACACGCACACACACACACACACACACACACACATATATATATATACAGGGCCTAAGATTAACACCCCCCCAAAGGCCAAATGCGAGTAAAAATCTGCGTTGTTGAGTACATGTAACAGTGTCCGTCGCCAGTTGGCGGGTACAACTTTTACGAAATAAAACAATGCAATGTAGTGAACAGCCAGTTTTTTAAAGAGATTCACTGTTTCTGACGTAAGCAAATAAAATAATCTTTTCCAAAGATAAGATCATTGTGATTAGCTGTTCTGTCATAAGCGACAAGAGCGAATCAAATAATAGGATACAAACGGGCCGATAAGGTCAGAGCAGTGTGATGGCAAGCTTGTCCCTAGACACAGTTCTAATAACTTTTACCTGAAAAGATTTTGCTGATTCATTTCGGAATATTAATTTTTCCCTTATTTATTCTTCATAACCCGAGAATGTGGCGACACATACCTGGGGTTTCACCACCTAAACGGTGCAGTGAAGTATAGTTTGAAAGGCTGCGAACACATGAGCCACTTCAACGGACGAAAACACACACAATTACGTCAAAATGCGCGGTTTTGGCGAGTTACCTCGTAAACGTAGTCTTAAATGAGTTATAAAGTCTTAAATGACCGAAAAGAGTTAGGAGAAAATCGGATATGTCTCAGATGCACATCATGTGCATCAGGATTTAAAGAGACAGCGCTGATTTTAAAGTGAAACCTGCTGAAGTCTGTGTCATTGATGTAAATCAAAGAACAAAAGAAAAAGAGAAATCATTGGACTGCTCTAGTCGCTGATTAACTTTTGTAGCTTGAATAAAGATTAATCTGTATAGTTTATGCATATACAATTTATAGTTTATGTGAAGATCACATAAAAGTGTTAAAATCACTTAAATTAAAAGTTGTTATATATTTCAGAGCCTATTAAATGTTAAAAATAATGGCTTTCAATTTTACTGTAATGTTGAATAGCTATAATTAATAGGTAAAATTGAGGAAAAATGCATTTAATAGAGACACCAGTAGCAGGACAAATTAAAAACATTGTAAATATGTTTAGTCATTGTAGTAGTAATAACTGCCTGTTTTTGCAAAAAGAGTTTCATGGCCGGTAAAAAAAAGTTTTGGCCGGTAAATTTTATCACGTCACCGGCCATTGGCAGGTGTGGCAAAAAGTTAGTTTTAGGCCCTGTATATATACATACACTGTGTGTGTGTGTGTGTGTGTGTGTGTGTGTGTATATATATATATATATATATATATATATATATATATATATATATATATATATATATATACACACACACACACACACGTGTATGTATATGTGTATATGTATGACTATAAATAAATTCTTTTATATTATTATATTGTAGCACCATTCCATGATTTCTTAATTTGCAAGTCATATGATTGTAGTTCATTCCTTCATAATTTTTTTTTTTTTCATATACTTTTCCCCTTAAAATCAGATTGTAATGTGTTTAATTTCTGGTTGTTTTTGTTTATGGGTTTATGCCTTACAACTCTTTATTGAGCTTAATGACAGAAATGCTTTCTCAATGAAGATTATTTAATTACATTTTTTATTAAATTACTTATTTTTTATTATTATTATTATTATTATTATTATAAAAAATAGAAATTTCTTCCAGAACTGAGTGCCCAGGAGCAAAAATGGCAGCATATTCTTAATTTATTATTATTATTATTATTATTATTAGAAAAAAATAGGAATTGCTTCCAGAACTGAGTGCCCGAGAGCAAAAATGGCAGCATTTAGTGTGTGCTTTTTAAAATAATTACTCTTTTTGTAAGTTTTGTATTGTGAAAGTTACAGTATGTTTTGAAAGCACAGTGAGCTCTTTTAATCTCTAAGGATCATGAGAAATCAGTTTTCCTTGATATAACCCCTTTATAGAGGCTAACAGATAGAGAATTTCAGAGTTAGACTTCCAGAGAGTTCTGCTGTTTCCTCCAGCGATTGCAGAAGCTCAGTCTCAAGTTAAAGCGACAGTTGTTTATTTCCACTGCATGCTTTACCTAACCAAGCGGAGAGAGAGAGGGAGGACAAGACAGATGGAGCTATAGACGGCAGCCAAACGAGTGTGGTGCTTTATTTGAGGTCAAAGAGGAGTCCGATAGTAACGTCTGTTTATCCGATGGAATGAATAATGTGCCCTAAGACTCCTAATGCTCATAAATGCTAAATAAATGTGCTGGAACTCATAATAAGAACCGTTCCCGACATAACAAGCGTTTATGTGTTAGTGCATAATCAGATGGCATGTTTTAGCACAGCGGAGTGACAGAACACAAAGGTCTTTAGTTTGAAATAAGACAGGGAGTGGCGAATAAAATTAACCACGTGCTTTTACCTTTTTTAGTGTTTGGTACATTTTAATTCCTCCAGACATGCAGCAACAACTACTGAATATCTGGATCATACACAAATGAATGCAGTGTAACTTGTAGATCTTTACATATTTAGAAAAGATGAATTTGGGTGAATCTCACACAGAAATTTTCAGGTTATTTCTCACCCTAAAATAAAAAAAAAAAAAGTTTTGCATTAGGAAGCCTATTTTAGAACTCTATTTGCATATAATGTAATACTCATTGATAATGTAATGAAATCATGCTATCTGGACTATTTTTTTTTTTAGCAACTGTTACTCTTTTGTTAAATGACCATAAACAATATTGCATATATTTTTATACAATAATGCCATGTTAAATTATAAGCATAGAAAAACAACTTTTACTGAATGCCATTCTGAAATCTGACAGGGAATGTTTTGGAAACATAAAGAAAGTAATAATTTTAGTCAATTTTAGTATGTTGTTTGATATTTATGATTTACCATGTAAACATTTTTCACTTGTTTCTTTAGGTGCTTAACAGATAATTCCCCCAAAATTCTCATTAACATATTGCTGAATTTTATTTAAGATATGATTTGCTTTTTTTTATTTTTTTTCAGTAGAGGGAAGAACATTCTGTACAAGGCAGGTCAGAAAAAAATGAACAACTTATGAAAGGGAGCAAGAAATTGTGTCAAAGGTTCTTTCCTATATAATAAGCTGCAAAGCCGGGCCGGTATTTCAAATCCTGAGGGTCATACTGAACGCAGGCAGGAGGGAGTCTGAAGGAATGTGTCAGATCGCCAAATGACCCAAAACACACACACACATATATACACACGTGTGTCTGCTCAGATATCCGTCCCTGCAACCCGCTGTAATCAACATAGGCCTTTCCTGTTTTTACTGCGTGATGCCCTCTGTCCGTCAGATACAGCTTTCTGCTCCTGGTTTCAAGATGAAGTGTGTCTTTGTGATTAGTTGTCTTTGTGCCAGGCCTAAACCTGCAATCATCTCTTACCATCTGTATTTCCGTCTCACTGAGAAACCAAAGCTGAGCCTTTCTGACACATAACACACAAACAGTCGTTTTACTGTGTGCAGAATAAACAGGCGATTTCTGTATGGTTTCTGACTCTGTTTTTGACCTTTTGTAGGATTCAAAGTTAAAGAAGGTTAAATCAAAGCGAGAAAAAGGAGACAAGAAGTTGTTTCCGTCTCAGGACGATGAGCACATCTTGCTGACAGGAGTCACTGTCTCTCACAGAAGAGGGTAAGCTAAACTAAATGAAGCATGTCTTGCAAGCCTCAAAATTCCAATATGTATTTTTTTTAGATGATTATAATAATTTTAGATGATTATACCCAGTAAGTAGGGCTAGGTGAGACAATCAAAATCGTATAATTTAAATGTATGAGTAATTTAATGTTACAGTAGCAGTATACAGGTGCTGGTCATATAATTAGAATATCATCAAAAAGTTGATTTACTTCACTAATTCCATTCAAAAAGTGAAACTTGTATAATGTATACATTCATTCCACACAGACTGATATATTTCAAGTGTTTATTTCTTTTAATTTTGATGATTATAACTGACAACTAATGAAAACCCCAAATTCAGTATCTCAGAAAATTAGAATATTACTTAAGACCAATACAAAGAAAGGGTTTTTAGAAATATTGGCCAACTGAAAAGTATGAACATGAAAAGTATGAGCATGTACAGCTCTCAATACTTAGTTGGGGCTCCTTTTGCCTGAATTACTGCAGCAATGCGGCGTGGCATGGAGTCGATCAGTCTGTGGCACTGCTCAGGTGTTATGAGAGCCCAGGTTGCTCTGATAGTGGCCTTCAGCTCTTCTGCATTGTTGGGTCTGGCATATCACATCTTTCCTCTTCACAATACCCATAGATTTTCTATGGGGTTAGATCAAGCCGAGTTTGCTGGCCAGTTAAGAACAGGGATACCATGGTCCTTAAACCAGGTACTGGTAGCTTTGGCACTGTGTGCAGGTGCCAAGTCCTGTTGGAAAATGAAATCTGCATCTCCATAAAGTTGGTCAGCAGCCCCGGGCTTGTAGAAGTGCTCTAAAACTTCTGGTATACGGCTGTGTTGACCTTGGACCTCAGAAAACACAGTGGACCAACACCAGCAGATGACATTGTGCACCCCCAAACCATCACTGACTGTGGAAACTTTTACACTGGACCTCAAGAAACGTGGATTCTGTGCCTCTCCTCTCTTCCTCCAGACTCTGGGACCCTGATTTCCAAAGGAAATGCAAAATTTACTTTCATCAGAGAACATAACTTTGGACCACTCAGCAGCAGTCCAGTCGAGGCGCTTCTGATGCTGTCTGTGGTTCAAGAGTGGCTTGACACAAGGAATGCGACAGCTGAAACCTATGTCTTGCATACGTCTGTGCATAGTGGTTCTTGAAGCACTGACTCCAGCTGCAGTCCACTCTTTGTGTATCTCCCCCACATTTTTGAATGGGTTTTGTTTCACAATCCTCTCCAGGGTGCGGTTATCCCTATTGCTTGTACACTTTTTTCTACCACATCTTTTCCTTCCCTTCTACCTCTCTATTAATGTGCTTGGACACAGAGCTCTGTGAACAGCCAGCCTCTTTGCAATGACCTTTTGTGTCTTGCCCTCATTGTGCAAAGGTGTCAATGGTTGTCTTTTGGACAACTGTCAGTCAGCAGTCTTCCCCCATGATTGTGTAGCCTACAGAACTAGACTGAGAGACCATTTAAAGGCCTTTGCAGGTGTTTTGAGTTAATTAGCTGATTAGAGTGTAGCACCAGGTGTCTTCAATATTGAACCTTTTCACAATATTCTAATTTTCTGAGATACTGAATTTGGGGTTTTCATTAGTTGTCAGTTATAATCATCAAAATTAAAAGAAATAAACACTTGAAATATATCAGTCTGTGTGGAATGAATGTATACATTATACAAGTTTCACTTTTTGAATGGAATTAGTGAAATAAATCAACTTTTTGATGATATTCTAATTATATGACCAGCACCTGTATGTCATGCCATAGTTATCTTTGCTGAAGGGTTAAACTAAAAAGGTTTTTTATATTACTTAACCATGTTTTGATGCATATTTTGTATTAGTAGTAGTAGTAATAGTAGTAGTAGTAGTAGTAGTATTTTTCATTACACCTTCCAAATGATAATATAGTTGTTGTTTTTTAGTATTTTTATTACTTCTAGTCATTTTTAGTAGCTTAAACATTCCCTGTTGGTGTTTTTATAATGTTTAGGAGAGAGAATGTACGTCAATCCAATGTTTTTAAGATGATTATCACACACACACACACACACACACACACACACACACACACACACACACACACACACACAGACACACACACACACACACACACACACACAAAGACGTTCAAAATAGAACACAGTGGTTTCTAGCTTATGTGCTTCTGCTTTGGATGTGCTTGGTGGGAAAATTCAAAACCATATTGTCCAAATCTTTTGGTCTGCCTCAAACTCACGCCATTAGTTGAGCCAGAAATTGCCATGTTGGGCTGCTGAAACAAACAAAGCCATGTTGTAAGAGCAGCACAGAGCCACAGTGTTTACAGTCAGTCTTTGGAGGAAATGAACCAATGCCTTGCTTATAGTTGACTCCTCATATTAAAGTTAGTTTAGGAAAAAGTATTTTAACACCAGAGATACACAAAGCACTTTGAGTGCTTAGAAATGAAGATAGCCATACTGTATGCAATAAAAATAGAGATAAATATATCTTTACATAGCAGTGAAATATCTCACATATATGGTTTTGTACATGAATATAGTGTAACTTTAAATAAGCAAGACAACCATCAAGTAAGTGTCTGAAATGGAAACCGCACCCTGTGGCCTTCCTGCTGAAGCATATGTGACTGCCTTGTCCCATTATGACACAAAACAAAACATCATAGTGTACATACAGCATAATAAATTCACTGTTGAGCCTTGTAGCCTTTCATATAAGCATATGTATACACTACTAGTCAAAAGTTTTTGAACAGTAAGATTTTTAATGTTTTTTAAAGAAGTCTCTTCTGCTCACCAAGCCTGCTTTGATCCAAAGTACAGCAAAAACAGTTTTTGAATATTTCAAAAATTTTGAAATATTTTTACTATTTAAAATAACTCTTTTTTTTTTTTTTTATTTGAGTATATATATATATATATATATATATTAAAATGTAATTTAAATTTTCAGCATCATTACTCCAGTCTTCAGTGTCACATGATCTTTCAGAAATCATTCTAATATGCTGATTCGCTGTTCAAGAAACATTTACTATTATTATTATTATTATCAATATTTAAAACAGTTGAGTACAATTTCTTTCATGATTCTTTGATGAATGGAAAGATCCAAAGATCAGCATTTAACTGAAATAAAAAGCTTTTGTAACATTGTATACCATAACATTCTTTTTTTTGGGGGGGGGGGGTTATAAAAATTAATACATTTACTTAGCAAGGATACTTTAAATTGATCAAAAATGATGATAAAAACATTTATAATGTTACAAAAGATTTCTATTTCATATAAATGCTGTTCTTCTGAACTTTCTATTCATTAAAGAAACCTGAAAAATTCTACTCAGCTGTTTTCAACATAATAGTAATAATAATAATAATAATAATAATGAATGTTTTTGAGCAGCAAATCAGAATATTAGAATGATTTCTGAAGGATCATGTGACTAGAGTAAGGATGCTAAAAAATTCAGCTTTAAAATCAAAAGAATAAATTACATTTTAAAATATATTCAAATAGAAAACAGTTATTTTAAATATTAAACATTTCAGAACTTTACTGTTTTTGTTGTACTTTGGATCAAATAAATGCAGGCTTGGTGAGCAGAGGAGACTTTTTTAAAAAACATTAAAGATCTTACTGTTCAAAAACGTTTGACTGGTAGTGTGTGTGTGTGTATATATATATATTATTATTATCTTTTACACTTATTATTGTTTAATTGTTGCATTTTTTTTATGCTGTCATACAAACAGTACCAGCGGTGTTAATACATTTTTAGGGTAGAACATTTTCACTTTATAATAAATCATGCTTCTTCATTCTCTCTCAGGTCTGCTAAGAAAAACTGGGAGGAAGACAAGAGTAAAGCGCCCCCAGAAAAAGACAAAGCCCACTGTCTGTGGGACAGCATCACAATGACAATGAAGCAAATCACACCTACAAGGAAGATCGACAAGATTGAGGGCTGGGAGCCTCCTCAGCTGAACGACGGAATAGAGGAGGAAAAAACTGAGCTGGAGAAGAAGAGGAACGACTCGTCCCCGCTGGCGTCCCCTCTGTCACTGTCTCTGCCTCATTCACTGGGTTTGCCATCCTGGGTTGGCTTGGGTTCGGAGGAGGACTCGTCTCGTTACTCTAGTCTGACTGAATCACAGACGGGCGGCCCTGCCCAGTGGGCGGCTCGGGCGCGAGATAAATTAGCTGCCGTTCGTCGCCGAAGTCCATCAGAGAGTAATTGGGAGGGGCTAAAATGATTTCTATGTTAAAGTCTGTGAGAATGGTCACACCCCCTTGTATTACCAACTCTAATTGGACAGCCCACCGATGTGAAGAGTAGGACCCTCAGACCAAGAGTGCCTGCTACCAACGCCTGTCAACCATTTATTGACACTTTTCCATTTGATAGAAAATGTGTCCAACTTTTGAATGGAGCTCCTTAAGAGAAATCACTGGATGTACTCATAATTAATCACCATGATATTTTGTACATTACTTTTAACGGCTATAAAAGACATTTAAACACTCAAAGGGAGAGTTTTACCAGAAATCATTTATTCACCCTCATGTCATTCTAAATCTAATTTTTAAAATGTTCTTCAAAACTGTTTTGCTGAACACAAAAGATAAAGATTAGCAGAATGTCCCAAGAACCATAAACCTCAGTCAGACGCCATATTGAATTTGACGCAGTTGATACCGAGGCGGTGAGGGATATGTGAGGTATGTACTGTATACAGGTCTTAAATTACGTAATTTTCACATCTTTCATAACTGTTTTATTAAGTTTTTGTCTATCGAAAGTTTTTCAGAAAGACATTTCGTCAGCTTAACAATAAGTTTTAAGTTTTTAAATAGCGGAACAATACATTGAATGCACTGTAGGCTACTTCTATCCCTCCCTCACAACCTCGTTTTCATTTCTGTCAAAAATATAAATATGGCACTAACCTGACCATGGTCTGTTGTCCATTCAGTATACTTTGTAGATGCTAAAATGACAATAAAGTATCATAAATATAGTCCAAATGACAGTCCAGATATTATGCGAGAGACAGACTATGGTTGAATACAGCAATAAGTCTCCATTCATCCTTCTCCACTGTATGAAAAGTCAGTCAGGACATTCTGCTAAACTTCGCTTTTTCACAGAATAAAATCAAACTGGTTTGGGGTGACATAATGGTGAATAAATGATGACAGAATATTCATTTTGTAGGTGAACTTTGTCTCTTTAAATCCACGTTTTATTCGTGCCGATTAGCAGTAGCCCCTCACTGCAGAACACAAGATCCAGGGGGCGTGGTTGGATCCACATCTAGGGGGTGGAGATTGGTAGGTTTAGGTATATGGAAGGTGGGAGGAGTTTGATCTAGATCCAACCACGCCCCCTGGATCTTGTGTTCTGCAGAATGAGACTGCAGTACCCATCGTCACAGCCAGAGGGCTAGAGATCGATGGTTGGTATGTAAAGCTTGAATCTTCGATTGACTCGTGGTTAATTTATTCGGCTTCATAGTTGAGGAGTGAATATGTAGAAACGCCTTCCACAGTCGTTACTGCCTGCTGATTCACAATCATAATGTACTGTAATTACTCTATGCAATCATTTTCTTGCTGTAATCCCAAACTACTTGCTATTTTGATCATGCTAACAATTTGTTCAGTGCCACTTTTCAGTCACAAGAAGAACTTACTGTGGCTTAATAAGACATGCAGCGAACAGTTTTAAACTGAATGTGTATGTGCTCTGTCTTGTTGTTGGAGGTTTAGAGCTTTAATCAAACAGCTAATTACAGTCATTGGATTCATTTGGGAAAAACACAGACTTCTAGGATTGAAACTAAGTTCTGAAGATCTCCAGGAATGGGATGAGTATCCAGATCACTTACGGTAACAATTAGTTACAAACCTTAATATTTGAAGCCTTCCAAAGACCTCAAGAGCTGTGACGTTTTATCATGAAGTATTTTTCTTTGCTGTGCCTCGACTTAAAATTCATTTTGTAGTGTGATCAACACGTTAACTAGTTATTCTCTTCCAACACCTTCAACTCAATTAAAATGACAATCACCATTTATAAGTCTAAATAATAAAATGTGTTTTATATAAACCTTTGGCTGATGCCATTGAACTGCCTATAAGATCTTTGGTTTGCTAGAAGAACATGTCTGAGTGTCTTATTGTTGATTTTAGGAGATTATTTATAACCGGATTCTGAAAGTAAGTGGGTTTGCTGCTGTTAGTTGTTTGTAGTAGCTTTATATAATTAGTCCGCCAATGTGTTTAATTTTGAAAGATGATTACAATTTGTTAGTTTCAGATTTTGCTCTTTGTATTTGGGGCCTTGGTGGGAGTCTTATTTTGATTTTGATACTACTGAATGATTTTTTTTCTGTATTATGATTTAAATGCAAATAATAAAATGTTCCAGGGGTTCAGTTGGTGAATCTGAATAAAGAGTTGCTTTGTACTCAAGCATTTTTTTTTTTTCCTCCACAAAATGTTTCAATTCGGTAATATTTTGAAATCCATATTTTATTTAGAGCTGTTTTGGACTGTGCGTATTTCTCTCCTGATTCAGATTAAGATGACTTTTTCACTGAAGAAAGCAATATTATGGATACACGACTCGTATTTTAGCTAGAAGTAACGATTTAAAGTTAAAGCATCTTGATGGATTTGTTTCTTAAAAACCTTTTTTTTTTTGCTTCACAAAATGTTCATTGATGGACTGGAGTGGTGTGGATTACTTGTGGATTATTGTAATGTTTTTTTTTTTTTTAGCTGTTTGGACTCTCAGTCTGACGGCACCCATTCACTGCAGAGGATCCATAAGTGAGTATGTGATGTAATGCTAAATTTGAAGACACAAACTCATCTACATCTTGGATGAAGACCCTGTGGGTGAGTAAATGTTCAGCAAATTTTAATTTTTGGTGAACTTATAGGCCTTGGTCTCTATCAGACTTTTTCCTGGGCACCAAAAAGAAAGAAAAATCACTAGACTTATTTCCCAAAAGTTTTAATTATCTTGCAAATGCTTGATAGTACCAAACACATCCTACACTTAAGCCATTTCAATGGCATTTGTGACCCTGGAGCACAAAACCAGTCTTAAGTCGCTGGGGTATATTTGTAGCAATAGCCAACCATACACTGGATTTTGGATCAAAATTACCGATTTTTCTTTTTTTTTTTCTTTTTTAACTTTCTTTTTTTTAAGTTAAGATCATGTTCTATGAAGATGTTTAGTAAATTTCCAACCATAAATATATCAAAACTTAATTTTTTGATTAGTAATATGCATTGCTAACTTCATTTGGACAATTTTAAAGGCAATTTTCTCAATATTTAGATTTTTTTGCACCCTCAGATTCCAGATTTTCAAATAGTTGTATCTCAGCCAAATATTGTCCGATCCTAACAAACCATACATCAATGGAAAGCTTATTTATTCAGCTTTCAGATGATGTATAAATCTCAA
Organism: Tor tambroides; assembly: GCA_021397915.2. NCBI lineage: Eukaryota > Metazoa > Chordata > Actinopteri > Cypriniformes > Cyprinidae > Tor > Tor tambroides. The sequence goes on from JAFVLL020015584.1 coordinate 71,498, forward strand.
TTTTGAAAAATTGACACTTAAGGCTGGTTTTGTGGTCCAGGGTCACATTTATATTACTGGAATAGTAAAGGAATATTACAAAGTTCAGAGAAAGGATATAAAATACATTTGTTCATAAATAGCAAAGCTTACATTAGATTTTCCATCTGCCCTCGCGACAGATTTGACAAAAGTATATCGTAAAAAGTTGTTTTGTGCAGCAAATGTACACGTTAGTGTTAACGCATCAAAGATATACGCACAGCATGACAAAACACAAGAACCCACGTAAACATTAACCTACGACTACTTCTGTCGTGCATTTCATTGGTATAGAAATGAAAATACATTCATGAAAAGACAAGATAACTTCTGCTAAAGATCTCCCACACTTTTCACTTCAGTTTGTCTTTCCCAAAAGCAAGTTTGTGTTGTTTTTTTCCTTTTCAACAAACAATCCTTCACATATCCTGCCTCTTCTTGCTGTTCATCTCCCATCTTTCTGTGCTTAAAGAACAAACAGATGAATTCTCTGAGAATGCAACGAGGAACAAAAAAAGTGGACAATACGAAAGAAACACTAATATTATGACATCTTTCCATAAGCCCTTAAAGTTTGGGTGAGGCAACAGAAAATTCAATCATTAGTTACATTGTTGGAAGTTAATCACAGAACGACCATCTGGGAAACGTAAAAGAGGAGAGGAAAGGTCATGGTTTGGAGCACAGAGTTGAAAAGTCAAAAATGTTTTATCAGTTTCAGAGTCTTGGTTAGAGGTGTTTGTTTGCAAAGGAGATCGTAAGGGGAGAGGTCCAAGAACATTCTGAATTTCAGAACTTGAAGAGGTCTATGAAGTGCTGGGGAGAGACAGGGGTGAGGCAGCTGTCCGGGTCGTTCGCTGTGCAAGGATGTCCCGAGTCCTGAGATGGAAAGAGAGAGCAGTCAAAATCAGTTTGAAACATTCTGGGAAGAAAATGTGTGTGCTTTTTGTCTGTGAAAAAGTCGCTGCCACATTGGTTGATTGCTAGGGTCCCTTCTTCCCTCTTAAAAATAAACAGTTCCAAAAAAGAGGGTTTTACAGTGATGCCATCAAAGAACCATTTTGGGTTCCCCAAAGAACCTTTCAGTGAACAGTTCTTAAAAGACCCTTTTTTTTTTTTTTCCTTGGTGTGAAGAACATTTTAATAATCTAGAAGATGAGTTACCAGTGCTGGCGAAGTTACTTACGTAGCTCATTACTGATTTATACTTTGTACTAATTTGTAGTTAGTCATGTAATTAGATTACGCATTTTAGGTCATGTATTCAGACTTAAGTTGTTTACCGCATTATTTTATAGACACTGTATAATAAAGTGTAACCTAGTCAGATTAGATAGGTTATATCTAGCACTGTAAGGTATACACCGCAATGTAATACTCAGCATTAGAGGATCTAATTAGTATCAGCAAAAATGATGGTCATTATATGTATATTCATGCAATCAGCATTAGTGTATAATGTTGTGCAACTTACTGATGACAAAAAAAGCAAATGGAAAAAAAGACAACATTTAGATAAATATCCACTCAAATATTAAAATGAATACAAACAAGATAGATCAAGTTGATTTGAACGGACTGAAGTGCAAGACAGAATGATGGACAGAAACAGAATAAAGACGGTGACGAGAAAAAGAACCGATGAAGCAATGACACTAATTTCAAAACGCTGGCACACTCATATAAGATTTAGCATGTACCTTAAAGATCAAAGCCAGGTGTCTGTCCTTTAGGCGATAAGGGACCAGGAGGAGAACAGGAAAAGAATCAAAGGTCAAAGGGTATAGGAAGAGGGCTGATATTACAGAGGGCAAATGGAATGGATATAACCTAAAAGTGTTGAAATTACATTTTTTTGAAGTGAAAACTGGTATGTTAAAAGTGAGCCTTCATTTTTCAACTTCTTTCATTTATGTGAATGAATTTGCATTTTTGAATACACTATTGTTCAAAAATTTGGGGTAAGAATATTTTCTTTAATAAATGAATCCTTTTTTTCTCAACAAAAAAATCATTAAACTGATCAAAAGGGACAGTAAAGAAATTTACAATGTTACAGAAGATTTCTATTTCAAATAAATGCTTTTCTCATGAACTCTGCATTCATCAAAGAATCTTGAATAAATGTATCACAACAAAAATATTATGCAGCACAGCTGTTCTCAATATTAATAATAAGAAATGTTTCTTGAGCAGCAAATCAGCATATCAGAATGATTTCTGAAGGATCACGTGACACTGACGACTGAAGCAATTGCTGCTGAAAATTTTGCTTTAACATCACAGAAATAAATTACAGCTGAAAATATATTCTAACACTTGTTTTAAATAGTTCTCCATTTTGAAATTGTTATTTTAAACATTGCACAATATTACATAACTTTTTAAGGCTTATAGAGACCATGGCCTTAAAGGAATAGTTAACCAAAAAATTGAAATTTGCTCAGCCTTAGTAAGCATAAGAGACTTTTCAAAAACATTTAACAAATCTTACTGACCCCAAACGTTTTAACGGTAGAGTACATGTTAATACTGGTCCCCTATATTTTAAATGAAGATCACTGGAACAAACTGATGCTTGTCTGTTGATCATTGTGGCTATGAGGCTTTCTGTCCACAAACTGCGATTATAAAAGATATTTGCACACAAACATACAAAAAAAGCATTTAAGGGTATTTTGTATAGGAGCAATCAAGTGTGGCACATACTGCACAAGACTTCAACAAGGGAAACGTTTGAGAAGAGCACTTAAATCTAAACAGTAACAAGGACGGATGTCTTGCTGTTTATTCACAGACCAGAATGTTCAACATTTAAAAAAAGGATTTCTTACATTCCAGAAGAGGATGCTACAGTGCCTGCAGAACTGCAGAGTGTCTCCATACTGTTCTTTCTGAGGGTAGTATTTCTGAAGTGTGAAAAACATCAGCTTCCAGTCCACATGACCCTTCTCTGACAGAATCAAGTGCCTGCAGAACTGAACACACACAGAGAGCTCTGTGAGGAAAAGAGGCCTCTCTCACATGCCTGAGAGCATGACTGCCATCTTGTGGTCAAATTAGGTCACTCACCCAGCTTTCAGCAATTCTGAATCTCCAAAGAGATTCATATTAAAGAATCTCAGATAAATCCTTATTCTTAAGTGCTTAAACAGACAATTATATCTGGGCGATTCTTCAAATTGAAGCATCTTTGACTACTACTAAGCTTGAAAAGAAAGAAATATTGATATAGTATGCAGGGATTCGTGTGTGATGGTTAGGGTTAGGGTTATAGTATCTCTAAGTGACTAAACACCCAATTAGGATTGTTTATGAGGGACTTAATAAAGTCTTGTTCCTCACCTGTTTCTCAGCAAAATGAAACTGGCACAGTTTCTTCCACAGATGCCGGTCCTCACTGAGCATGTACAGTGTTGGTGTGGCTTGTCCCAGATTGATGATGTCACAGGCATCACTAAACTTATACAGGATGTTGTTTTGCATGTGCAAAGGGAGGTCGCTCAGAGTCATGCCATTTGAAACTTGCTGCAACAAGACATATTTAGCATATATATATGGAGGCCACTGATTATTATTTTTCTGCATTTTTATAATATTTAGTAATATAGCCTTTAATATTAATACATATTTTTAAATCAAATGTAACACTAACATTAACATAACATTTCATTGTTCATATAATAAATGTATACTGTAACAAATATAACAAATTAAAAATGTTACATTATATACAATAATATTTTTTTCATATTTAATATGGGTTGACTATGAAACTGATCTGTGCATGTGTGTGCAAATTCATTTATTTATCTTTTTTTTTTTTTTTGGTGCTTTAACGGGGGTTAGAGAACTCATTCAAAAAACCCACTGACCAATCGTTTTTTTTTTGCCCATGCCAAACCCATAAGAACACTGTGAAAAACTACCTTTGGAATTTGCAAATTGTTGAGCTGCTGCTGCCAGTTTAAGATGGTTTCTAAACGGCAGACCCAAATGTTGATGTTGCCAATCAGCACAGACTTCCCAACTTCTCGCATGAGGATGCAGAGTGTGGAGCTTAGATCATTCAACAAAGTCTTGACCAGTCGTGGGTTCTGATGGTCATCCAGAACTGCGCGATTAACAAAAAACAAATATACAATATATATATATATATATATATCAGGACAATATGTCTTCCGCATTTTCTAATTAACTTTATAAAGTCAGAGAAAATACTGCTGAATGATCAGCTCACCTTTTCTCACAATCTTCTCCAGGACATTGAAATAGTTTTTCTGAGCAGCTCCACTCAAAGACGTCAGCTGGGACTTGGCAATCAACTGCAGAAGCTAAGAGAAGTAAACAGAGTGGATAAAGTGAGAGAGGATACAGAAGGGAAGCAGAGGAAGTTAATCAAATGGAGAGAGGTATTCTAGCAATTGTTCAGCAGAGAATAGAACATCTTACTTTGACCACATAGTCGAATCGCCTCACATCCTGAATGGCGCTGGAAAAATCCAGACGATTGAAGGCCTCACCAAGCGTACAGTACCCATGCCTCTGCAACAACAAACACACGGTCCGCATTTGACAAAGGGTAGAAAAGACTACCAATGGGAGAACTGTGAAATATAAACAATAACATCAAATATTCTATGACTCATGCTTGTTTGATACTCTTTCACTCTTGTACATGTTGATGCTATGGCATAATTCATCTCACCTCTCGCGTACTCTCCTTCTGAACGTAGATCCACCTCTCCTGGAACAAAACTGAGAAAAATGTGAAAATATATTTAATCTATATATTAGATTTTAAAGGTAGTCCAACCAAAAATGAAAATTCTATCACTTACTCACCCCCATGTTGTTCCAAACTTGTATGGCGTTATTTCTTCTGTGGAACGTAAAAGAAGATATTTTGAAAAGATGTTGGCAACCAAACAGTTTCGGTTCCCACTGGCTTCCATTTTATGGACAAAAATTATAATGGAAATCAATGGGAACTGAAACTGTTTGGTTACCAAATTTCCTTCAAAATATATTTTTTTGTGTTCCACAAAAGAAAGAAATGCATAGAGGTATGGAACAACTTGAGAGTGAGTAAATGATGACAGAATTTTCAACTGCTTAGGTTTATATTTTCATTTATTTGTGATTGGTTAAAGATATAAAAAAAAAAAAAAAAGAGTAAATTAGTAATCATTACACAACTCTCTAGAAAACTTGATTCTGATTGGTCAATTGTAGCATTCTATGGTCATATATTTGACGGCTAAACTGTATAATGGCCCATTGTCTCAAAAAAACTATTGTTGTGATAATTACGTGTGATGTAATTATGCATAATGTAAAAATACTTAATAATTAGTAATTATTACACACCTCTGGAAAAATTCTGATGTGGCATTCTGTGACCAAAAAGAATGTATAATGACGCTAAACTGTATAATGGCCCCCCAAAAAAGTTCTAGTTCACTATTAAAACTGAGATCATTGCATCTGTTTTTTATAAGGCACTATATATATATTAGTAAATTATTAATAATCACACAGCTCTAATGAAAAATTCATTCTGATTGGTCAATTGTAGCATTCTTTGGTCTTTCATTTTTATATAATGACCGCTAAACAACATAATTGCCCATTTTCCCAAAAATCTCTAATTTCCTATGACATTTGAGATCATTGTTGTGATAATTAAGTGTAATGTAATAAAATATTATATAATTTTTACACTGTGACTTAGTGTTGTTGTTGAAGAAGTCCTTTTTTCTCTTCTTGGCAGCTACTTCACAGACATCTCCCACGTAGATATTCTCCTTGTCATTGTCCAATCTGGAGAGTTAATAAGGAAAAGTTTTTTATGACTATAACAAAATACGCTTTAGACATTACATTTCCATTTAAGGCAGTCCTATTCAGAGTGACCTACAAAAAATATATGACCATGTGATAAACAGATGGCAAGCATGCAATTTAGACTGTTATCTGCTAGGTGCACTAACTAGTACACGTAAGCTTGACACAAAATGCAATAAAACCTAGTGCAAATAACCAATGCATGTTCTTTTTAATTATTAATCCAAGTACTGCTAAATGAGTTCTGAAGATCTGAAGACGTTTTAGCTTACGCAGGTGAGTGTTCGGTCTATTTTCTAGTGAAATTTAACACAGAGATCCCATGTGATGCAGAGGCACACTAAAACTATCCAAACACCTACTCCAGACGGTTTCAAATGTTCACGTTTCCTCATAGTCTGTCTGACCGACCTCGGGTCTGTTTCCATGACAGCCTGGTCAGACTAAGGTGTTTTTAGCTCAGTCAGTGTATCATTGTTTGAATACATTCAAAACTAGTTCACGGCGGTCTATTCTATGCTACTCCAGACAACAACCACAGATGGTGAAAATAACACACCAGTTCTAAACACGGATACCTGACTTCCCACATGCCACATACACACTTCCTTTTTAGTCTGTTCCTCAATGCTTTTCTGAGGTGATGTAGCCTTGTGGTTAAAGATCGAAAGTTTGTAGGTTTGAACCCCAAAAACTATCACCCTAGAACTATCCCTACATTACACTGAAATAATTCAAAGCATTTCTTACTCTTCCAAGGTAAGTTCATTGATGTTGTCTCCCAGTTTGTGGTTGAAATATTCAAAGCGTTTCCAGCCGTCCTCAGTTTTGATCCAGCTCCAGCCTGGTGATCTCCAATCTTGGCCCAAGAACGGCATCTTCTTCCACCTGCTCCAGAGCTCTGAATACGAGAGACTCTTATCTCAAACCATTATAACTCAAAGGCTTATCGCATATCACGTGATGAAACAATATCATCATGATCTGATCTGATCAGACCACACATAATAACAGTCATTCAAGGCTTAAAGAGCCTTATTTCACAATCTTGATGTTAAACATTATCTCTGCAATTTCGATGTTAATTTGTAAATTGTAGATGAGCTCTGGCTTCTTGAACTAGTACTTCCAATATATTTGCTCAAATGCAAACCCTGCCAAGAACCTTACCTTTTTAAAGGTCGACAAAACACTAAAGACAGCTCAAATTTCTACCTCTGTTGTTGTTTTACTCGCAAAATTGTGCATTTGTATTCATAATAAACGTATATTTAACTTTACTTACAGCGAGTCCTTTGTTATGGTGATAATTTTCTGCTTTTCTTCGAATATTGACGGAAGTAAACATTCAGAAAAGCGGAATGTACTGCACGCCTCCCATCGTTTGTGATTGGCCGCCGTGTTTGTATTTATTTTGTTGCTACCCGAAATTCCCAAGCTGATTGGTTCTCGGTCCTGTCGATCACTCACCGATTTATCCCGAGCTCTCTGCCGCTGCAGTTTCTTACACGTGACACAGACGCTGCACATGTTGTCATGTTTTGATTTTGTGATGGGGGAAGGGAAATGGAGAGAATGAATGATGGAATAAACTGACCAAGCATGTTGGATCATGCTACACCACAAAGTAAACAGTTCACTGCTTGGTTTTGGATAAAAGGAATAAATAGGTTTATCTGTAATCCCAGCCAGCCCTGAGTACAGAGCTTTGTGAGATAAAAACAAAGTTATTAAAAGAAAGAAAAAACTTAAGACAATGAACAGCAACTAGAAAATGCAAAGATGTTCATTCTTAATTTTAATCATGTCTTATTTACATTACATTTACATTTAGTCATTTAGCAGACTCTTTCATCCAAAGCGACTAACAAATGAGGACAATGGAAGCAATCAAAATCAACAAAAGGCGCAGAACACGTTGCAAGGTTTTTTTAAAATTATATGATAAATAAAAAGAAAACAAATAGAATAGAAAAAGAATAGATTTTTCTAGAATTTTTTTTAAAAGAAAACAAGCAGAAAATGAATAGATTGCAAGTCTTAAAAGGACAAGTTTTTTTAAAGAATAGAATTAGAATAGAGAGTGCTAGAGTTAGAGGGTCAAATAATGAGATGTGTATTTAGCTGATTCTTGAAGATGGCTAAAGATTCTTGAAGACTCAGCTGCTCGGACTGATTCTGTGCCTCTTTGGGATGGCACAATAAAGCGACATTCACTTGCAGAATGAATTAGAACTTATGTCTAATGTTCGAGGTATTCTTGTATTTTATTGTATACAGTTGTATTCTATTGTATTTTAATACTTTACGTAATATTATATTTATATTTGATTGATGTAATTTAGTTTACTTTATTTACTATTTTGTGTGCATTGATGAAGTAAATAAGATGAAGTCTTACCTAAAAATAGTTCACCATTGTCCTTAGAATACAGTTCATCTAAACCCTGTCTTTATTATACTGTATAGTTAACCTTTATCTGAATGTGTCAGTGTGGTTTCATTGTGTTCACTTGTATACGCAACTGTTATTACCAAATATGACAATATTGGATTTTATGTTTATTTGAAGAATGCTATTCAAAACAATTTCCTAAGTAGGTGTCTAGCTAACCTCTACAGAAAACAACTTGGTCTTTTGACCTCACCCAAAAATGAAATTTCTGTCATCATTTACTCACACTTAATTCCTTCCAAACTTGTATCTGTTGAACACAAAATAACATGTTTTGAAAAATGTTGGTAACCAAACAGCTGGTGGTCCCCATTGACTTCTATAGTATTTTTTTTCATACTATGGACATCAATAGCTGTCCTCAACTGTTTGGTTACCAACATTCTTCAAAATATCTTCTTTTGTGTTCAACAGAAGAAAGAAACTCCTATGAGTTTTGAACAGGTAGAGGGGTGTGTGAATGATGAGAAAATGTTCATTTTTGGGTGAACTAAGTCCTTACTGATATATAGGCCTTGTGTCAGTTTCCTTATGTGACATCCGAGTCATATTTGTGTCAGGTAAAACCCCACCTAGATGAAAGTCCACACCAGGCTGCAGGGTATTAGAAGTCATGCCATTTGAACCAGTGAGAAAACCAAGCTCAAAATTACACACTGTGCACATAGAAGTATTTGTGTACATAGCAAGTAGCCATGTGTGTGTGTGGGTGTGTGTAGTGCCAATAAATTATTACGTTCCAGTAGGGCTTCATGACCTCTGAATAATTTTTAATTTTTACCAATGAACATCAGCTAAATAGTTTCTTACTTCATAATTGTCATAAAAAAGACAAATGCCAACAACAGTCATACATGCTGCTTTTTTATTTTTGATGTGTTTAGAAAAACTTGTCAGTTTGTATACGTATGCAAAAATGAGAATAATTCTGACATGCGTCCACAGCTGGAAGCCAAAAAATCTCACATTTCCAAAAATGATTTAAAGTAGTGTAAAGGCCATGGACACTCCCTCTGCAAGATCTAACCTGCCACAGTCTGCATTTGAGAGGCCAGAGGGGTAAGTTTTTGTGTGCGTGTGAAAACACTGCATACAATAGGTAAAAAAAATACCTGCCAGTTGCCAAATCTTCAGTCATGTGCAAAATGATGAAAAGAAGCACTGGGTTCAGTTAAGTAACGTGTAAAACCTGTGTTTTAGAGGAGTTTTTTTTTTCAATATAAATATGGTCATTAAAATACTTGTGCTATTATCAACTTCTTGAACTCAATATAAATTAAAATACGAGAGCTATAACCAAACAGATTTACAAATTATACTAAAGTAAACTGCATACACTCTTAGATAACAGTAACAGTGCTAGAAAGGTAAGAAAACATTTTATTGACTGATACATATGATCATATTTACATAGCATTTTTGTATAGCGTGGCAGGTTGTTTGACTCAACAATGCACACTTTATCAAGTTACTTAAAATACCATTTCATATTTGCAAGGCATATTGAGTCAGGGAAGATATGACTAGACAGTCAGCAGTCAGTCAGAATAAACAGACACCCAATCTTTGAACTTAAGTGACAGCGGCACAAAATACACCCACATTGGGTGTGAATATTTGCTTTTTGTTCGCCGCTTCCGCTGTTGCACAACAATAGACAGAAGTGCTTGTTTGAAGCCGTATCTTTCCATATCTCAGGGCCAGGTTCCTTCTGCATTCCACAACTGACAGGCTTGATGGCCTGTTTGGCTTGAACGTCATTTGTCTCTGTAAACTATCCATAGATTCATGTGCAAAGGTGGTTTTCACATAACTACCAAAAGAAAATGCAACGTTAATTCTTTTCTAAAAAAAAAATCTGACTTTTAATATATGACAAAATAAAGTAACATGATACCTAGGTAGATATAGTGGAATATGTAACCAGGTTCAAGTACTGGCATGTAGAAAAGGCTTAACCAAAACAGCTAAACCAAATACAGCAGTTTGAGGTCCTAAAACCAGCAAGAGAATTAGCCATCTTTCAACCATGTGTTCTCTTTGGAATTTCCTTTGGGTTTTTAGAATGGTGATTTTGGATTTATGAGTAAAACACGGTCTGTACTTAGCATTCCTTTAAGGAATGTTCATGTCAATATAAATTACACACAGTTAGCAGCTAACGAACTGCTAAATAAAGACTAAAACTATACCACAAGGACATGTATGTGCTTGATGAAACTGTTGTTGTCCCTAAATAGCAATTTGTTACAGATGCATTCAGGTGTGAGGTACATGTACTTAATTTATTTTGTGAAACAAAATATTAACCACAGACCTACTCACAAATCTTAAACCACCATTCTAATAGGCTACCTAGGTGAATTAGCCAATTAGTTGAATATGAAGGAAATAAACATGTCAGCCAACTCAGTCAGGCAGCTGATTGGCTAAATACAAAGATGTTTACAGAGTGTCACAGATACATAGTAGCCTACTGAACTTTTTCACATCAAGTAGCCAGGTCATTTTATGCGTGATACTTTTAACATGACCCAAATTAATCCAGATCTCGAAGAATCTTTCCCGATTCTGCTGCATTTCTGCAACTGTAAAGCCACTTGATGATCCGTGCGTTGCGCTCGACCACTGACGACCCCTGACGCAGTGTCTCCTGCAGTTCCTCCTCCTGCAGGCCGTCGCTGCTCCTCGAGAGCCCGTCATCTGACGTCGAGACACTGATGCTCCGGATTTTGGAGCTGAGGTCGTCCGAACGCGTAGAGAAGTTCTCTCTGCCCAGGGACTCGATGACGTCACCCTCGAGCCCGCAGTATTTGAAGAACGCGTCGAAGTCCGCGAAGTTTTTGGAGTAGCGCGAGCTGATGTCAGAGCTGGAGCGCGCGACGCCCCTGCGGCTCCTGCGCTGTAGCTCCTGAGTTTCAGTGACTTTCTTGTGAGGAGGTCCTTTCGGTACACCGTTTGTCTCACCTGAGTGCCCGATTGAGATGGGAAAAGTTACCTGAGCGGCCTCTTTGCCGCAGTCCTTGCGTGTGGCGCACTCACCACCGCGCGCCTCCGAAAATGCGTTCGTCTTGTCTTTAATAGCGAATAACGACTTTTTAATGAATCTCCTACTCCCACCAGGCGTTCCTCTTAGGAGTTCACACTTTTGTCTGTATAATAAAATCGAGTCTCGTTTCTTCGAGCTGCTTCGTCTCACCACATTACTATCTTCTTCAGGCGACTGTCTGTCCTCAGCATCAACATCAGCAGTGTTTTTAACGGAACCGTGCCCGTTTGAAGACCCTTGGCTGCTCACGGAGGCAGACCCGATGCTGATAACCGGTTCCTGAGGGGAACCGACCATTTGTTGGCTTTTTACATATTGAGGTTTAGTGGCTGCCAACCTCTCCACCGCACTGACGCGTCCTTTATTCGCCTCGCTTTCTCGCTCCATCTGTCTCCTCAAAAACTCGGGCCCCTTCACAAGAATGCGTGACGCGTCCACATCGGCCGAGCCTTGCGTTTTCTTCAGCATTATGCTGTCTAGATTAGTACGCTACTTCGTGTTAAGTCCACAGCTGCTGTGTTGCAAAATGTTTTGAGGGGTCCGATAGTGAGTAGATGAGAACGCACTGACGCACACCTTTACCTGTTCATACTACTCATCTACTCCACCCACTAACAGGTCAAGACAACGCGAGCTCTGGCACGAGAGATGTGTAGGCAGAGGTGAGGATGATGTGGAAATACAGACTGTGACTTAACGTCTTCAAAATAGGGCTTGCAAATATCTCTAGAGAATATTTTTATACAAATATTTTTATAAGAATTAACCCTCATGTCATGTTCCAGTCATTTTGGCCCAGAGGATTTTCTTTTTCCTGAAAATGCGTTAACTTTCTTACTTTGCTCATACAGTGTATAACAAATATGGATACTTTTGTACTTTTTTAGGATTTCTTTCCCACCTTGTAGTAGAGTACCTTGTCAAAAATGACCGGGCTACAAAAATTGCTTGTAAATCTCTAATATTGTTATATTACCATGTATATTATCTCTTTGTCATCTTTCTTTCAGTTAGCACAGGTTTTGTTTTTCTTTTTGGAACTGATTAGTCGTAGGCCTCATTGATCTGAGCATGCACTTCATTTTTGAGTGAACGCTGGCAAAATGATCACAAATAATTTTTTGTACTAAAAAACAGGTGTATCAGCTCAGACAAATGAGGGCTACAATCAATCAGTTCCAAAAAGAAAGACAAAACCTGTGGTAATTGAAAGGAAACAAGTTGACAAAAAGATTTTATACAAGATTTGGTGATAATGATGATAATGAAAGATTTACAAGCAATATTTGATCGGGAACACCAAATTAGGTAATGGAGTTTTAGCACAGCACAAGAGTTAAACAATGAAGAAATTTAAAGGGATAGTTCACCCAAAAATGAAAATTTTGTCATTAATTACTCACCCTCATGTCATTCCAAACCTGTAAGACATTCGTTCATCTTCGGAACACAAACTGAGATATTTTTGATGAAATCCGATAGCTTTCTGACCATGCGTAAGCAGCAACTACCACGTTCACGGCCCAGAAAGGTAGTAAGGACATCATTAAAATAGCTCATGCGACATCTGTTGTTAAACCTTAATTTTATGAAGCTATGAGAATACTTTTTGTGCGCAAAAATTTTAAAAAAATAAATAAAAATAAAAGCTTTATTCAACAATTTCTTCTCTTCTGTGTTAGTCTTCTACGTGCGTTCACGAGATTTCATCAAAGATATCTTAATTTGTGTTCTGAAGATGAACAAAGGTGTAAAAAAAAATCCAGTTCAATGATATTATGTGACAACAGATATCTTTGTAAAATGATTTCATTCTTGACCTGATTCTTGTTTTTTTCTCAACATCTGTTTATGCATTGTGTGGCCTGATCCAATATTTCTCCATGTGTACAGGGTTGTAGTGTCAAACAAAGTAATAAAAAAAATGAAAAACATCTTCTGACATCTGACCTGCTAATTTTTTGTTTGTTGTAGCCTTGTGCATATGGGACTATCCAAAGAGGTCATTTCAGAATCAGAATCAGAATCATGAGCTTTATTGGCCAGGTATGTTTACACATACAAGGAATTTGTTATAGTGACAGAGCTCCACAATGCAACAGAAAGACAGCAACAGGACAGGACACAGATAATAAAAGAATAATATATAAATATACAAATAGGCAATGTACAAAAAGCAAAAACAAAATATATAATACAGACAATTATGTATGTACAGTTATGATATGTGCAGATTTGAAATGAAAAAAGTAAGTATGTGTGGTGAATAAATAATGTATAATAGTGTTGTGTGTTCCACGTTTAATGTCAAGTGTTCATGAGATGGATTGCCTGAGGGAAGAAACTGTTCCTGTGTCTGGTCGTTCTGGTGCTCAGAGCTCTGTAGCGTCGACCAGATGGTAACAGTTCAAAGAGGGAGTGTGAGGGGATGTGAGGGGTCCAGAGTGATTTTGCCAGCCCTTTTGCTCACTCTGGATAAGTACAGTTCTTGGAGAGTGGGGAGGGTTGTTCATAAGTATTATCATGTGTCTGCACTTAAATAAAAAGAAGCAAAACACATGCACTACACACAAACTTTAATTGGCTTCCACTCCTACTCTAACTAAAAGGATTAGACATTGGGAGGGGATTTAGATGATTGCGGGATCTCCATGAAACCAGCAGATGGTAGCAGACTTGAGGAGGTGATGCACTGTATATGAGAGGGAGAGAGTGCATGATGAGCAGCTACTTCATAACCTCTAATCCGTTATACCTCATTTCTGAGCAGTAAAATAATTTAGAATTGCTTTGACTTTTCTAAGCCATTGGTCATATGATTTTTATTTGGTGAACAATGCAACAAAACAACTCCAGCAAGTAAGCAACCACCCAGAACAGCCTAGCAACCGCATAGCAACACATCAAAAACCACCATAACAACCCCATATCAACATCCTGGCAAGACTTTTCCCAGACTGGATTCCTGTGGAGTGTTTATGCATTGCGCAATGTGCAAAACGCACTAAACTGCAGACTTCAGAAAGCAACACTTAGCGTAACCCAGAATTCATTTCTTCACTCAACCCAGAGTCAGCACCAGGAATTTGTGCGGATGTAATTTATGTTTTAAAGTGCCTGCTGTGCAGTTAGCTGGAAAATATCCAAGGCAATAGCAGTACGGTAAAACCAATATATGGCTTCTCTGACCTCAGAGCTTCTAGAATTGTACATAGATCCAGATGAGATAGGGTGAGACTCATTATCATGTCAGTTTGGTCCGAAACATGCGAACATCTTTAAATTTTCGGCATCCCACATCACTTACAAACCCATAATTGTATACACACTGTATCAGCACACTTATATTGGTATTGAACAGTAAGCTCAATCCAAATCTTAAAGGCCACAATGAGCTTTTTTCCAAAATACAGAGCCCTCTTCATCGCGTATGAATAATAACATGTGAAACCACAGCATGACAAATTACAACCAAAACCATAACCTTCCATTAACCTTGTTTACACATCTCACAAAGCAATGGTTGTGATGTGTCCATTCCATACCTTAGAATGATCACTCAAGGTCTTTCTGAACAAATATATGAGTGATTCCAGACATGATTTCTGATAGGAAACAGTAATGCGATTGCCTGACCTTCAAGGTTAATCATTTAGGTCTGGAGTGAGGTATGATTATGTCAGACTCTCTACACGCAACCTCTACTAGATTGGCAAGGGTATTTAGGTCTTGAATAATGCATCACATCTTTTTTTAAGACCTTGTTAGAGTTTACTGAAGATTTAAAGGAATAGTTCACCTAAAATTGAAAATGTTCTGATAATGTATTCACCCACAGGCCATCCAAGATGAGTTTGTTTCTTCAACAGACCAGATTTGGAGAAATTTAGCATTGCATCATTTGCTTACCAATGGATCCTCTGCAGTGAATGGGTGCCATCAGAATGATAGTACAATAGATGTACAGTCCATCAATTAACATCCTGTAAAGTGATAATCTGCAAAAACAAATCCATCATTAAGGTATTTTGACTTTAAACTATCACTTCTGGCCACAATACTAATCTCTCTCTCTCTCTCTCTTTATATATATATACTGTATATAATCTATAATCTGATTCATAGCAGCCGGAAGCAATGGTTTGAAGTTAAATGTTGGATTTGTTTAATAAAAACACACTGCTAATGAATGATTTAGACTGATCATGGATTATTGAGATGTTTTGATCAGCTGTTTGGACTCATTCTGACGGCACCCATTCACTGCAAAGGATCCCTTGGTGAGCAAGTGATGTAATGCTAAATTTCTCCCAATCTGCTCTGATGAAAAAACAAACTCATCTACATCTTGGAACGCCTGAGGGTGAGTAAATTTTCAGAAAATTTTCATCTTTAGACTATTAAAAAGGTTCAAATTAGGAAACAAGTTTGTCATTCACTCAAATCTGAGAGGCATTTTCTGCCAACAGCATATTGTGTCCGTATGCAAGGCTGAGGATGTTAATGTGAAGACATACTTAATGAAAGTTCCAAGATCTGCTCATTACTGAGAAGTAAACTAAGAAGATTTGTGTGCAGAGCAGCTGCAAACCAGCTGAATTTCAACCTGTGAATACAGCATGTAAGAGCTGCGTTGATCAAGCAGAACAGATCAATATCTGGCTCAAGCATTAATACTAAAGGTTAAAGAAAAAGTTGTTGCACTGCATAATCCAGTCGGTCAAAACCAATAGAATGACTATGTCAATGGATATCAGTTTTGTTGTTGTACAGAGAAGATGTGCTGGATCTCTCAGCAAGTTGGATTCATACATCACCTCCCTTAAAGTTTGGCACAGCTTGAGCCACTGACCCTAGAATATGGTGTTCATTATATCTCTTACTGGTCATTCTCTTTGACAGTGTTATGCATCAAAGCCAAAAGAGGAATGCTGATAAACCTATTAGTATCTGATAGGTAGGGTGAAATCATTTGCCTACAAATACTGACATTTTTCTAACATGCATAGGAATCCATTTGTGCACATACTCTACCATTCAGACATATGGGGTTGGTTACATTTTTAAAAGTTTTTGAAAGAAGTCTCTTAGGCTTAAAAGGGTTGCATTTATGTGACCAAAAATCAGTAATATTGTGAAATATTACAATTTCGATTTTCTGTTTTACTCTGTTTTTAAATGTAATTTATTTCTGTTACAAAGCTGAATTTTCAGCAGCCATTAGCCTACTCCAGTCTTCAGTGTCACATATGATCCTTCAGAATCCTTCAAAGAAAAATCTTTTGTAACATTATAAAAGTCTTTGTCACTTTTGATCAATATAATGCACAACAACCATAATGCATGATAAATAAGAGTATTAAGTTCTTTCAGAAAAAAAAAAATAACACAGGATATGATTGCTCAAAATTATTCTCATTCTCTAACATTCTGTATATTTTAAAAACAACTTTTTTTCTTCCTTGTTCATTTTTTATGTTCTTACAAGAGTTGATTTATACATATCTCTATTTTTCCTTTCTCTTTTTCATGTACAATGTAATTTCCATTTTTGACAGCAGATGATGAAACATAAAAATGCATAACATCACAAAAAAAAAAAAAAAAAACTTTTTCTGTTTATTCTTTTGGGGGAAAACAAATTTATGTTCTTGTAGCTAAACGTTGTACTAACAATCCTAAGGTCACGGATTCAATTCCCAGTAAACTAATAAAATGTGTATCTTGAATGCACTGTAAGGTGCTGTGTTTAAAAGTGTCTACCAAATAAATGTATCACAACACCACCATAGATTTACGATGCATTTAATTTAGATCCTGTGTTATTTTCATTGGCCTAACCCCATAGGTGCAGGCTGTCTGAGTTTCCTTTGTTGACTTTGTCAGATGCACTTATATTTATTGTTCAGTAAATTCACTCATCTGGTGCACACTAATAATACACTGAATAGTGGCGTGCACGGAGGGTGAAGGTGGGGGGATACGAGCCACTACCCAGTCGACAATGCTAAAGTACCCTTTCGGTCCTATCGAGGTGCCCCAAGAACGTGATTTCTACTGAGGGTGATCCCACCTGCCCTGGAAGCGTGATTTCTCATTTGCCCCTGTGGAGGTCTGTGCACGCCACTGACACTGAAGTATAATCTGGTTTCATAACAGAGCAAGTATGGCTAAGCAGACCGGGCAGCAGACTGAAAAATACTGCAATCTAAACTTGTTCTAAATATGGCCTGGAAACCAGGACTTTCCCACAACCTGACCACCTAGATCCCCTGCAAACAGGCCTGTGGTGGCCCTTTACGGGCCCACTTAGGGCTAGCCTAAGGGCCCCCAGCAGGCTGCCCACGCAGGGCCCCTGAGAATTTGCTCATTGGCAAAACGTTGGCCCCTTAGCACTGGCCCTGCACGGGCAGCCCTCACTTAGCCCCCAGGAAGCCCTAAC